>SJYV01039606.1:615107-644886 GCA_006410875.1 Neotragus pygmaeus | reverse complement strand
AGACAGGAGCAGGAAGCCGCGCACAGCTCCAGGGCAAGCACCGACACACAGAAGGGTGTTTCCAGATCTGTCCTGATAGCTCTTCGTGGGCAGCAATGACCGGTTATCACTTCGGCACGTAATATGGAGAAGCCCCCTGTGAAATGGTCCATCAGGTGAGCTCTGACCTCCACATCCTCACTTCCAACCAGAAACCCACTTCTTAGGGCAGCACAGGGTCATTCCCTAATGCTCCCCTTCTTTGATTTTCCTTTCCCTGATGCCTCAGAAAGACGTGAATTTAACAATCCAGGATGCAGTATAAAATGCATCATTGAGAGAAATCCTTCTTTAAAAAAAAAATCAAGGGGAGGATAAACGTGCCATTCAAGAAGATTGTGCAGCAGCAGAAAGTAAGCGAGAGGCAAGGGTACTGTTCCATGTCTCGTCATCCAAACTGGACCCTCAAGGAGTCCCAGGAGCAGTATTAGCATTAATACATGTGCCTGGACCCTGGGGAAACCAGGAAGCCACACTAAGGATGGGGGTCACACAGGGGCCAGGCCATCGCCCCTGGCCCAGAGCTCCAGGTCTGCGGTCAGTAGGGAGTTTATGGGTGTCCATCGCTATTAATACACACACACATAAAACGAGACCACACACGGTCAGATGTGAGAGAGTGGCATAGACCAAGGACCACGACTGAACAAATGTGTGCACCAGAGGCCCACTGACAAAGCCAGCACTCTCACTAATGGTCCCGCTGGAGCCGGGGTGCGCGGGGAGCTGGGGCGTGCGGTCCGGCCAGAGCTGGGGGGTGTGGGCCGGCGGGGTGCACGAGCCAGCCGGGGCCAGGGTGTGAGGGGATCTGGGCTGTGCGGTCCTGCCGGGGCCGGGGTGCGTGGTCCAGCTGGGCTGGGCTGTGCGGCCCGGCAGGATGTGCGGTCCAGCTGAGGCCGGGGTGCGTGGTCCGGTTGGAGTCGAGGTGCGCGGGGAGGGGGGGTGTGTGGTCCAGCTCTTGTAAATCATCAAGAGCTTCTACTATGAGATCTTCATGCCTCGCCCTCCCCCTCCCTTCCTCTCTCTCTCTTCCTCTCTCTCATTCTCTCTTTCTCTCATACTCCAAATACAAGCATTGAAACCAATAATAGACTCTTCAGGTCAGCTGTCAGTTCAGAGCCCAGACCCTCAACATCCGAACCACATCCTTGTCTTAAGTACATCCACTTTCTATTTTCTTTCCATTGACTCTTAAACCAAACAAGAGCCCTTGGCTGTGAGCGGCTTTCTTTGTTAAGAGTAAGAAAAGGCACACATCTATCTTTCTTTTCCTGTGAAGGAAGGACAGTCTTCACATGTATTTTTATTACCATATTCATTTATTATCCATCTACCTAACTGACCGTTTATGATGCAGTCTTGGCTGGGCATGGCGCCAGATGTTCTAACAGTAGAGTAGTAGCTCTCATCTCCTGACACGTGCCTTCCAAGGACTAGTTACATAGAACCGTGTTATCTAAGCACAAAACGAGCACTCCAGGTGACAGCACCATAGGCAGTTGATGAGAGAAGCTGGGAGGCCATCACGAACCAGAATTTAAAGTGTGTAAATGTCAGCCGTAGATACACAGTAAGAGCTCTGTGATCCAGCCCACTTGGCAGAGAAGGACAGTCATCTGGTTAATCAAATGTCCTATTTTTGTTAAAATTCAGAATTTTAGGGAAAAGTTTTACCTCACACTCAGATATTTATTTTCAGACATTCCAAGACAAGACTCAGATGAAAACATAAGTCTCAGGTATATGATCCAGGGGCCAGAATCAAAGAGCTGTATGAAGGAAGCCTATTCATTAGAAGGCCAGCACCAAGGGCCAGCACCGCCAGCAAGTCACTACCGTGAAATGTTGCTGGGGAAGGACCGGCTTCATCCTCCCTGGGGAAAGCCTGTCCAGGCTCCAGACGTGTCCACAGTATCAGTATTCTCACTGCACTCTCCCTTCTACCTCCCAACCAATGAGGTTCCAGGGCAAAAGCTTCTGCTGACATTCCTATTGCCCCATGACCATCTAGGTCTTTTTAGGGACTCTGCCTTCTAGGATTTCAGCTATCGGACCGCAGTTTAATGGTGTCCTCATCTCAGAATCCACAGAGGACAAAGGAAATGTCTTTCTGTAGGTTAGTTTTCCATGTTAGTGATAAGAGAGAAGGGTAAACTGAGATGGTCCACGGTCACATTCTTGGACTTCATTGGTCAAATGGCAACGTGAAAACAAAGATGCTTTCGCAAAGGTATAACACAGTGCCTCAAGGCTAATGATGTGCCTTTGAGAAGGCAAGCCACATCTGCAGCCCTGCCTCGACTTGTGTGAGGATCATGGTCAGGGAATCCAGCCCACTCTCCTACCTGCTCCCCCTGCCCATATCCCTTTCAAGACCTGGGTTCTTGAGACCAGCAAGACCAGCAACACTGGTACTCCTAACTCCGCATGCCAGCCCAGACCGCCGCTCTGAGTGGTCATGTGTGGATGTGAGAGTTGGACCCTCGGAAGGGCTCAGCACCCAAGAATTGATGCTTTCCAACCGTGGTGCTGGAGAAGACTCTTGAGAGTCCCTGGGACTGCAAGGAGATCCAACCAGTCAGTTCTAAAGGAGATCAACCCTGAATATTTATTCATTGGAAGGACTGATGATGAAGCTCTAGTCCTTTGGCCACCTGATATGAAGAGCCAGCTTATTGGAAAAGACCCTGATGCTGGGAAAGATTGAAGGCAAAAGAAGAAGGGGATGGCAGAGGATGAGATGGTTGGATAGCATCACCGACTCGAAGGACATGAGTGTGAGCAAANGCCAGCTTATTGGAAAAGACCCTGATGCTGGGAAAGATTGAAGGCAAAAGGAGAAGGGGATGGCAGAGGATGAGATGGTTGGATAGCATCACCGACTCGAAGGACATGAGTGTGAGCAAACTCTGGGAGATGGTGATAGACAGGGAGGCCTGGCATGCTGCAGTCCATGGCGTCACAAAGAGTCGGACACGCCTGAGCGACTGAACAACAGTGAGAACAATCGGGCTTTTACAAAGCCGCACGTGCTCTCGCCAGTCTGCCTGCTGCAGCTTATTTCAGCCACAAAGAAACTATCCAAGGCCACCAAGGTCACTTCCTTCAGCCATGCCCGGCTCCACAGACACACCTCTTTGCATACTCCTACAACCTATCCCTGAGTCCTCTGAAGCCACAGGAGGGGAGCAGTCCCCACTGTGGGGGCAGCACCTCCCTAGCAGGGAACAGTTTGTAGCAAACCGTCCACAATATGAAAATGTATTTAATGCAATTAATAATTGAAGAAGTGAGCGCGCGTGCTCTTGGAGAGTTAAATGCTTGTCAGAGTGATCGATGCACGTTTCGCCACCGACACATTCCCCATGAAGAGCAGAGGGATTTTGCAAACTTGTGTTGACCTTGGGTTGCGGTATATAGGAGGCAGATTGCTAAGGCAGGCCTACTTAAGGAGGAACAGTGCGTTGGCTCCCAATTTACAGCCCTTTCCCCAATTAAAGGACTGTAAAAACATTAAAATTAATGCAGTCTTAACTCCGAGAGCAGGCCCTACTTTCTTAATTAGTGCATAATTATTCCATTTTTGATATCCTGGAAAATTATCACATGGAAATTATTTTAGGCAGAGTAACAATAGCAAAAACTCCCTCCCCTCACTCTATTAACATGTGGACGTAATTAACACTTTATTACAGTGAAAATACTATTACTGCTAATGTTTAATGACTTTTGCCATTGCATCCTAAGCAGGAAATTCAGAACACGATGGAGTGAAGGTTTCCTATAAATATAATACAAATGACTTGCAAAGATTATGAAGGTTTGAACTAGCTGCATTAAAAATCAAAAGGCCATAGAAACTCAGTTGCTAAAAGCTTAGTGGGCAGAGAAAAGTAATTTGGTGTGAACTCCCAGAGAGATGACACAGAATAATCATTTGGGCATGGTCTGGACCCACAGCCTGCCACAGGCTCAGCCTCGGCCTGCTGGTAATAAAACAAGGTTCACTCTGCTGTGTTAATGGATACTTTTAAGTGGATAGTCAAACATTGGAAATTCAAGACGTTGGGCAAAATTCAAATTCAATTTCTCCAGGTGAAGACACTAGAAATGACAGGAGAAGACACAATTTTTATAACCAGGATGTGTTAAGGGTGCCTAGAGTGGGGTAAAAGTATCATTGCTCTTGCATAAACAGCTGAAGATACCAGATATCCCCTTCAGATGACATGACAGGGACAACTTACGTGTGATGCCTTTACAAGAAACCGAAATGGGAGAGCCTTTCGTTTGAGTCTGTCCCCATCCACAGAGAACTAATGCACAAGTAGTCGGTGCTACACTAAAAACTGAGATGAGGGACATCTCCCAGGTGAACCACCGCTCATCACTGTGTTCAACAAGGAACACGGATACAGTAACTTATTTTTTATTCCATTTCTTTAAATTTGATCAATTGCGAAATTGTGCTGAACACTCTATGCAAAATGTATTGCAGAAAATGCTAGCAAACAGCACGGCACACAAATCTAAGATGAACATGGAGGAAGAGGATGCAAGGGGCCTCGGCGCAGCTGCTTGAAATTTCCTCTGTATCAGGTGTCATTTTAGTTCAGTCGCTCAGTCGTGTCCAACTCTTTGCGACCCCATGGACTGCGGCACGCCAGGCTTCCCTGTCCATCACCAACTCCCGGAGCTTGCTCAAATTCATGTCCATTGAGTTGGTGATACCATCCAACCAACTTATCCTCTGTCATCCCCTTCTCCTCCTGCCTTCAATCCTTCCCAGCATCAGGGTCTTTTCAAATAAGTCAGTTCTTCCCATCAGGTGGCCAGAGTATTGCAGTTTCAACTTCAGCATCAGTCCTTCCAATGAATATTCAGGACTGATTTCCTTTAGGGTGGACTGTTTGGATCTCCTTGCAGTCCCAGGGACTCTCAAGAGTCTTCTCCAACACCACAGTTCAAAAGCATCAATTCTTTGGTTTCAGCTTTCTTTATAGTCCAAGTCTCACATCCATACCTGGCTACTGGAAAAACCATAGTTTTGACTATATGGAACTTTGTTATCAAAGTAATGTCTCTGCTTTTTAATATGCTGTCTAGGTTGGTCATAGCTTTTCTTCCAAGGAGCAAGTGTCTTTTAATTTCATGGCTACAATCGCAATCTGCAGTGATTTTGGAGCCCCCAAAATAAAGTCTCTCAGTTTCCATTGTTTCCCCATCTCTTTGCCATGAAGTGATGGGACCAGGTGCCATGATCTTAGTTTTCTGAATGTTAAGCTTTAAGCCAACTTTTTCACTCTCCTCCTTCATTTTCATCAGGAGGCTCTTAGATCCTCTTCACTCTCTGCCATAAGGGTGGTGTCATCTGCATATCTGAGGTTATTGATATTTATCCCAGCAATCTTGATTCTAGCTTGTGTTCCATCCAGCCTGACCTTCGCATGATGTACTCTGGATATAAGTTAAATAAGCAGGGTGATAATACATAGCCTTAACATACTCCTTTTCCTATTTGGAACCAGTCTATTGTTCCATGTCCAGTTCTAACTGTTACTTCTTGACCTGCATACAGATTTCTCAAGAGACAGGTCAGGTGGTCTGGTATTCCCATCTCTTGAAGAATTTTCCATAATTTGTTGTGATCCACACAAGTCAAAGCCTCTGGTGTAGTCAATAAAGCAGAAGCGGATGTTTTTCTGATCAGGTGTCAAGTTCAGGATTTAGGGCACCCATGTGCACTAACTGTGATGCCATGAAATCTGAGGTTCTCTAGTATGTTTAAATTATCCTCAAACAGTGATGAAAACATTCTGTCATCAATTTCTTCTGTTTTCTTTTTCCTGAATCTCTCCATTCCTTCTGGGATTTTATTTAGTTCTCTTAGAAGAAAAATGTTCAGAAACCATGTCTCTGGCAGAGTGGGGGGCACCACTTCCATTCCCTTCCTGAAGTGCAAAGAAGGACCACGTGCATGGGGCAGAAAACTTCCAAGTGGTTTCAAATGCATGCATTCACCAAGGAGCTTGGACCCTCAAGCTAAACTCGAAGAGTCACAGAAAACAGACCTAATGTCATCAGAGACCACCCTTGCCCAGGAACTGCAGTCCTAAGAATACGGGGTTCTTCTTCCATGAGAGTCCTGCTAGTTCAGGCCAAGGGCAGTGGGAGTTGGAGGGACATGGGACTCACCTGCTCAAACCCACCCCACCCTCTTCAAAGCAAGAAGTGGAGAAACTAACCTAGGAGAAATCACCTCCTTTGAGCGGATGAATTCTATTTTCTATGGGCTTCCTTTACTGCCAAAAAGTGTGTGACCTTCACAGCTTACCCAGCTCTCAGAACCCCATTTCCTTTGGTATACAGGGAGATACTGTTAGTCCCTGCCTTACAAGGCTGTAGTAAGATAAAATAATTCACTCACTAAAAGCATGTAGAATAGTCACGTCCTGTAGTAAGGGCTACATCCAAGTTTGCTGTTGTTAATATTATTTCTATGATTACACCATGTCATCAGTGATACAGGTAGTTCTCAAAATTGTGCAAGAATGGTGTTAGAGGGGTCAGTTCAGCAACTCTGNTTTAGGGCACCCATGTGCACTAACTGTGATGCCGTGAAATCTGAGGTTCTCTAGTATGTTTAAATTATCCTCAAACAGTGATGAAAACATTCTGTCATCCATTTCTTCTGTTTTCTTTTTCCTGAATCTCTCCATTCCTTCTGGGATTTTATTTAGTTCTCTTAGAAGAAAAATGTTCAGAAACCATGTCTCTGGCAGAGTGGGGGGCACCACTTCCATTCCCTTCCTGAAGTGCAAAGAAGGACCACGTGCATGGGGCAGAAAACTTCCAAGTGGTTTCAAATGCATGCATTCACCAAGGAGCTTGGACCCTCAAGCTAAACTCGAAGAGTCACAGAAAACAGACCTAATGTCATCAGAGACCACCCTTGCCCAGGAACTGCAGTCCTAAGAATACGGGGTTCTTCTTCCATGAGAGTCCTGCTAGTTCAGGCCAAGGGCAGTGGGAGTTGGAGGGACATGGGACTCACCTGCTCAAACCCACCCCACCCTCTTCAAAGCAAGAAGTGGAGAAACTAACCTAGGAGAAATCACCTCCTTTGAGCGGATGAATTCTATTTTCTATGGGCTTCCTTTACTGCCAAAAAGTGTGTGACCTTCACAGCTTACCCAGCTCTCAGAACCCCATTTCCTTTGGTATACAGGGAGATACTGTTAGTCCCTGCCTTACAAGGCTGTAGTAAGATAAAATAATTCACTCACTAAAAGCATGTAGAATAGTCACATCCTGTAGTAAGGGCTACATCCAAGTTTGCTGTTGTTAATATTATTTCTATGATTACACCATGTCATCAGTGATACAGGTAGTTCTCAAAATTGTGCAAGAATGGTGTTAGAGGGGTCAGTTCAGCAACTCTGTGGCTTCCCTGGTGGTTCAGTGGTAGAGATTCCACCTGCAATGCAGGAAAGTCAGGAGATGTGGGTTTGCTCTCAGGAAGATCCCCTGGAGGAGGTTATAGCAACCCACTCCAGTATTCTTGCATGGAGAATCCCATGGACAGAGGAGCCGTGAGGGCTACAGTCCATAGGGTCACAAAAAGTCAGACACGACTGAGCAACGCCTGAGCAGACAGCAGCAGTGATGAGCATCAGAACCCTCCCAGGCTGCCCTGCTGGACATCCAGTGTTACTCGTCAGTGCTGGCCGTCAGCTACTCTCATGTTCCAGCTAATTTCCTGCCTGGGAGTGCTCAGTTGCTTCAATCATGCCCGATTCTCTGCGACCTCATGAACTGAAGCCCGTCAGGCTACTTTGTTCATAGGATTCTCCAGGCAAGAATACTGGAGTGCATTGCCAAGCCCTCCTCCAAGGGATCTTCTCAACTTAGGAATCAAAACTGCGGTGTCTCCTGCACCCTCTTCATCACAGGCAGGCTCCTCACCGCTGAGCCACCAGGGAAGTCCTTTCGGCCTGGAAAGTCCTGCTGATGGATGCAGAGGGGAAGGTTCGGGGCTTCAGGGCTTACCTTGCCCGGTGGAGCTGGTGGAGGGCGTGGGCAGCCTGAAGTTGGAGCAGACACAGTCTGCTCACCGTGAGCAGAGCTGAGGAGGAAGTCACAAAGGAATGGTGACCCCAGACCCGGGTCTGCTGTGTCTCTCTCCCCAGCCTGAGGAGGAGGAAGCCTGGCCCGCACAACCCCGAGGCTAGTTGAAGTCGGTTAATTGAGGTATGGTTGATTTGCAGTGGTGCGTTAGTTCAGTGTGCAGCAAAGTCATTCAGCAAAGTGAGTCAAACCTGGGTCTCGGGCACTGCAGGTGATTCTTTACCATCTGAACCACCAGGGAGGCGCCAAGTCAGTTATACATACATGTATATACATTCTATTTATATATTCTTTTTTATATTGTTTCCCATGATGCTTTACTACAGGATATTGAATATAGCTCTCTGTGTTTTACAGGAGGACCTTATCATTTATCTATTACTATTTTACATATCGTGGTGTGTATCTATTAATCCCAAGCCCCTAATTTATCCCTACCTCTTTTCCCCTTTCAGTAACCATGGTTCGCTTTGGTTCGTCAGTGAGTCTGTTTTTGTTTGTAAGTTCATTTGTATCATTTATTTAGGTTCCACATATAAGTGATGTCATGTGGTGTTTCTTTCTCTTTCTGACTTACTTAGTGTGGTGATCTCTAGGCTCTATTTCTAATTTTTTAATCCTGCTGCTGCTGCTGCTGCTAAGTCACTTCAGTCATGTCCGACTCTGTGCGACCCCATAGACGGCAGCCCACCAGGCTCCCCCATCCCTGGGATTCTCCAGGCAAGAACCCTGGAGTGGGTTGCCATTTCCTTCTCCAGTTCATGAAAGCGAAAAGTGAAAGAGAAGTCACTCGGTCATGTTCGACTAAAGTATAGAAATGCATTTTTGGTTGTCCCTAGAATATAAAAATACAATTAACTTTTCTTATTCCTGGCCTTTTGCATTTTAATATCAAATTTTTAAATTGACTTATTTATTAAAATACATTAAAACGCTACTGGAACTTTGATTGTATGATTATACTGAATCTATAGATCAGTGGGTAGAGGCAGATGGACATTTTTAAGGTATTGAGTCTTAATATCCCTTCAATTATTTAAGCCTTCTTCAGATTTTTAAGACTTTTAATTTCTGTATAGCCATCTTACACATCTTTTCTTATGCATTTTCCTAAACAGTTGATGTTTTCTATGCAGTTTGATGACTTGGCAGACAAACTTTAAGGCAGGTGTCCTGTTACTCACCTCCTGAGGTTCAGCCTTTATATAATCCCTTTAACTTAAGTGTGGGCACAACTGGTAATTTATTTCCAACCACTAGAGTAGGCATTGCAGGGGTATTCTTTACCAGCTGAGCTACCAGGGAAGCCCAATAGAGTAGTCAGGGGTGTTAAAACCTCATTTCACGAGTGTGTTGCATTTTATGAATCTCCATCATAAGGAAGCTTCCCTCTTGCTGGCAGCACTAGCGTCCCTCTTGCTCACTTACTGGCTTTGAAGAAGCAAACCTCCATGAGTTCTATGGCCTCAGAGATAGGAATTCTGCCAAAGAGTTGTGCGAGCTTGGAGGTAGACCTTGCCCAGCTAGGTCTCCTGAAGAGACCCCAGCCCCAGCTATCACCCTGATTGAAGTCTGTTGAAAATCCAGCTGAGGCTCTGACTCATAGAAAGTGTGACATGGTAAATTTTTGTTTCTTTAAGCTACGAAGTTTGTGATAATTTTTGGTCCAGCATTGAAAACTTACAAAAATTGATGCATTTAAAGCTCTTATTTCCATCATGGATTGCTTGTCTTCATTGTTCAGTAACTAAGTCATGTCAGACTCTTTGAGACTCCATGGACTGCAGCACACCAGGCTTCCCTGTCCTTCCCCAGACCTTGCTCAGATTCATGTCCATTGAATGATGCTATCTAACCATCTCATCCTCTACTGCCCTCTTCTCCTTTCGCCTTCAATCCTTGCTGACCAAGGTCCATCTAATCAAAGCTATGGTTTTACCAGTAGTCACATATGGATGTAAGAGTTGGACCATAAAGAAAGCTGAGCACCAAATAATTGATGCTTTTGAACTGTGCTGCTGGAGAAGACTCTTGAGAGGCCCTAGGACTGCAAGGAGATCCAACCAGTCCATCCTAAAGGAGATCAGTCCTGAATATTCATTAAGAGGACTGATGCTGAAGCTATAGCTCTGATCCTTTGGCCACCTGATGTGAAGAACTGACTCACTAGAAAAGCCCCTGATGCTGGGAAAGGTTGAGGCAGGAGGAGGAGGGGATGATAGAGGATGAGATGGTTGGATGGCATCACTGCCTGGATGGACATGAATTTGAGCAAGCTCCGGGAGATGGTGATGGACAGGGAAACCTGGTGTGCTGCAGTCCTTGGGGTCCAAAAGAGTAGGAGATGACTGAGGGACTGAACAACAGCAATACAGTGTTAAATATAAGTGGTGAAAGAGGACATCCTAGTCTTGTTTCCAACCTCAATAGCACAGCTTTTAACCATCTGCCATTTAAGTAGGTTTTTCGATACTCTGCATCAACTTAAAGACGATTCAGGATCCTGTTCTGATCATTTTTCATATATCGCTTGTTTACTTCTCATACATCACTGAGAAAGCTCAAGGAGTAGCAAAGTGGTTGGACAGCAACACATAATTTACTAAAGTCCTGAATAATTAACTTTGGTTGACCATGCTGGCAGAGACTGCTGGTGATCACCACTCTCCATGTGCGGTGATGGTCTCTTGGAGAGGTGAGCATCTCTCTAAAGTGATGAGGTTCTTTTGCCATTGGAACAGCCAGGTAAGTAGTTCTGGTCAATGGAACCTGAGCATCCTGAGGTTTGTCACCTTTAGACCAAAGTAGTTAAAAGTGCAACGTGCCTTCCCCACCCCACTCTTCCCCCCTTCCCCCTCCTTCTCACTTCTGTCCCCGTTTTCCCCCTTATGCCAATGGATGATACCAAGGCAGCTATGATATGCAGAACCCATGAGCCTCCTGGGTCCCTGAATTTGGGGCAGAGCAGTTTGGAGCAGGCAACCAACTGCATCAGACCGAGTTGAAGAAGCGCTTATTGTGCTAACCCACTGACAGCTTGGGGATGTTTGGTACAGGAGATAGGCTAGCTCTTCCTGATGTGAGATTTTCTCTCTCAATGAAGAGTGGTCCATGAAGGAAAGGAAGAGCAGGTAGGAATGGCCTGAAGCCTTCAGTGCAGCAGTGATGGATCATGGTTCATAGCGTTCACTCCTCCATGCTGGTAAGCATCTCTCCAGCGACCAGCATGCGCTGACTTTGGTCACCTTCGCTGTGTCAGTAGAGATGACTCTGCTCTCACCTCACCCTCCTTCCCTACTCTCCTGCTGCCTCACACTGCCTTACCATCTTCTCAGTGTGCGTTCCTCCCTTAGTCATGTCCGATTCTTTGCAACTCCATGGACGGCAGCCCACCAGGCTCCTGTGTCCATGGAATTCTCCAGGCAAGTGCGCTGGAGTGAGTTGCCATTCCCTCCTCCAGGGGGGTCTTCCCAACCCAGGTCTCCTGCATTACAAGTGGATTCTCTACCATCTGAGCCACCTGGGAAGCCCATATCAACCCGGAGCTACAGCTAGGTAACTGCTTGAAGATGATCCAGGAAGCCCACCTGGGCACCAGTGGCCAGAGAAGGGCTTGAGTCCAACTCCAGCCATTGCACCTGTCAGTGAGACATGCTGAATCATAATACGAAGTCGTCCCCCAAAAAAATACCAGCAGGAATATCACTGGCAATGGTTTGCTTGTAAAAGAGATTCCAGATTATTTCCAAAGGCCAGCTATAGTCCCAGCAACTGTGTTGACCACATTTAATTAAATACAAATGAAATAATAGACGTAAGTTGCCATCAGGCCATTATTTTGCTGGCATTTTGTCTTTTTGAAACATAACTGTTTTCTACATTGATCATCTAGAAAATTCTTTAACTCAATTGGCTGTGACACAGCTGAAGAGTTAATATCAATTTAGAGCAATCAGGAACTTTTATGTGAATAACATATTTATATTAATAGTACACACTTTAGATCACAGACTATCGCTATTTTTATCTTTCTTTATCCCTGGGCCATCACTGTAGAGATGTGGGATGTTAATTATATTTTTCTGATTAACTATTTTAAATAAATGAATAAATTAACAATGAAAGTGATGCTTATCTGAAAGGTTACCAACTTAATTATTGTTTCTTATTTTCAGAATGATCAGAACTTTTATTCTCTTTTCCAAAATGTACATAAATGCAACAAGAGTGCATCTGGTTCATTCGCAAGACCTTAAGATATTTTTCCATCCATAAAGTAATCAGTGTCATCTGAAAACAAGTATATTCAGTTTTTCCTTAGGACAGAGTCAGTATTGAATTTTTATATTAGATAAGCATTTAAAATAGTAAGCTAACTTAGATCCATTGTTGAATTTATCACAGCGCTATGCACATCAGGAAGATAAGAAGTTCACCTGGCTCTAAGGAGACGAGCCATTCTGGACTTTCCCTTGGAGCCAGAGATCGTCTAAGAGTCCCGCTGGCTCGTGGGAAGGGCCAGTGCATCCACGGGCACCCTGAAACTGAGCTCATCTCCCAGAGCGCCGGAGAGAGTCCATCCACGTACATTTATATAGAGATGCAATAGGAAAATCTCTCTGCCTTAGAGAAAAGCTTTGTCGTCTTGAGTCAAAGTGAACCAACTTCCTATTTAGAAACTCCAGGACTGCTGGCTAAAGGGACAATGTGAGTGTAGCCTGAAATGACTAAGAAGGTGCTGGGACAAGGGGACCCAGGACCAAGAGACAATTATCTATTAGTTCAGGCATTTGTAAGTAGCTGGTCTAGTGATCAGATCAAAGTCAGCTCTGCTGGCCCAGTGGCTGAGACTCCGCCCTCTCAGTGCGGAGGTCTGGGCTTGATCCCTGGTCGGGGAACTGGATCCCACCCACTTCCTGCGACTAAGCATTTGTGTGCCCCAGCTAAAGACCCTACGTGCCTTGCCGCAACAAAGACAGGAGATCCTGTATGCCACAAGTAAGACTCACCACAGTCAAATAAACAGATTTTTTTTAAAAGCCAGCTTCAAAAACTTCATAATTTTATTGTGGTTTGGGCTTAATGAATTTTCTTGATGAACTGATTATTGGTCCAAGTTCAAATCACTTAGAAGAAAGAAATGGTTTAGGGTCCCGGCCAAAAACATTCAGAACAAAACCAAGCTGGTTGCCAGCTTCCCAACCTATTGCAATCAAAAGCAGACAAAAGGAGGAGAAGACGCCTCCTGGAAGCTGCCCACATTTTAACCGGGGAGATTCTTTCGCAGAGCGAACACCTCAGTCGAAGTCGGAGTGTCGGTCCCAGTGCACACGCTCTGGCTTCGCCACGGAGCTCACTCTTCAGGTGATTGTCATTTTCTCCTCTCCTGCTTCCAACTGCTCCCGAAGCTCACCAGCCTGTGTTTTCAAGCCAAGAGTTCACAGGAAACCTTGCACCATCTCATGCGATCGTAATGCAATTAGTGAGGCTCGCTCCTGCAGAGCCCCTCCCCTCCACACTCTGAGCCCTCAAGTCAATCACCTTGCCAAGTCCAAGGGGCTCCAGGCCTGGGTGGAGGCTCGGCTGCCCCGGCACTTTGTCATTCCTGCCGCCCCCATGGAGCCCCCTCCTTTCAGCAGCACAGAGGGGGAGTCCAGTGTAATACTTCTCCAAGCACCACGGGGCTGAAGCTCCCTGGTCAAACTCTTTCCAAGTCAACTCTTGAGAGATGTGGGCACAACCAGCATCTCCAGATCACCGTGAGCTTGCAAATGAACCTCTGAAGGGAATGGATTTGCATGAGGCCATTCATCAAGCAAATCCAAGAGAGGACCAACTTCCAAAATACCTCCCCTCCCTCGTTCATTGAATCTTGAATTCTCTTCCCGATGATTTATGTGGGAGTGCTCCCCAAGCTCTTGCATGAGTATATTTTAAATTGCCAGTTACCGCACTGAACCCCCAGAGAAGGGAATGGCAACCCACTCCAGTATTCTTGCCTGGAGAATTTATGGACAGAGGAACCTGGTGAGCTGATGTCCGTGGGGTTGCAAAGAGCCAGCCACAACTGAACAACTGACACACACACTGAACACCCAGATGGGGGTTTAAATGCTCTCTCCACTTAAAGGAACCAGGGCTCTTTCTAGAGATGGCTGATTCCAGGACTGGAGCAAGGAGAGATGAGCCTTTACAGATGTAAATGAATGAATAAATAAATGGAAAGGAAGAGTAGCTTTTGCTCACTACAGATTGCCCAACACAAGTGCTAGGAAATGTCTGTTTTACCACTATCATTGTAATCATTGTTTAAGGCATGTGTCCTCAGTGGATGCAAAGACTGACAGATGAAATTTTGATGAAGAAGATAATAGAGACATCCTCTCAAAGTATCTTCTGCCAAATTATTTATTACCAACAGAAAAAAAGAAACTAAATTTTCAGTGGATATATCTGGCAGACACCATCCTTAGAAAGTAAGGAAGGCCAACTGTCTACATTGATACAAAGGAACCTCATGTGTCTCCTGATATAATGTACTTTGGGGAGGAGGGGTAGCGTTCTTGCCAAAAATGCAAACTGAATTTAAGCAAGAAAAAAAATCAGACAAGTGTAAATTGACAGACATTCTACAAGACAACTGGTCTATATGCTTCAAAAATATCAAGGTCAAGAAGACAAAGAAAACTGAGGAAGCAGCCAGGTGAAAGTCAAGATCTTAGACTGTCTCCAGAAAATGAGGTGTAACTCCAGAAGCTGGTCAGAGGACGGTGGCTAGGGTTCCAAACAAACGATGCACTTGTGTTAAAGTTACTCATTTTAATAACTATATAGCTATGATGTAACAAAGTCCTCTTGTTCTTAGTAAATTTTCTTTAAAATATTTAGGAGTAAAGCATGCATGCCATATGCCACTTACTCTCAATTCATCTGGGAAAATAATTATATATGTTTGCATACTTGTATATATGTATGTATATGTGTGTGTATGCTTGTGTGAAATAAAAGAAAAATCCAGAGTGGGGAAACATTAGCTATCAGTAACTAGCTAAATGAGGGTTCATTGTACTGTTGCCTCTCCTCTATAAATTAGAAATTATATCAAGTGAAAGTTACAAAAAAAATACTACAAAGTGAAAGAAAGCTCATGAAGGACGTAAGCACTGAGGTGAGCTGAGTGTCAGTAAGGGCACTGGACGCAGTAAGAACACGAGCCTCGGGCCCTGTTTGTGCTCAAGCAGGAGACGAGGTGGATGCACACACATGAATATAAATCCCTGGGGAATCCAATGAGCTACCCCAGCGGCTTTCAACCAGGGGTGGCATCCTGGGATGTCTGGGACACCGGGCAACGTCTAGTGACATTTCTGTTGTTGCACTTGGGTGGGGACAACCAAGTATCACTGCTGACATCCAGCTGGCAGCGGCCAGGAATGCTGATAAACATCCCACACCCAGAGCCCTGACCACAAGTCATCCGATCCAGGAACCAAGGATGAGAGACCCAGAGCCGAACAATCGATTTTCAACGACGATGTGGTTAGAAGATTGAATTTAAGAAAATTTAATTTCATAAATTAAAACAGTTTCATAAAGCCTCAGAATATATCACAAATTCACAATTCTTGTCATTTTCAAGGCTGATGACAACAAAGATTTATCAAAAAGCAGGGCAACGTTTCTGATTTAAGAACAAAAGAATCTTCCCAGCTTTCACTGAAGGCCATACAGAATGCAAGCTTCATGCACTTTTCCTGTAGNGTTCACAGGAAACCTTGCACCATCTCATGCGATCGTAATGCAATTAGTGAGGCTCGCTCCTGCAGAGCCCCTCCCCTCCACACTCTGAGCCCTCAAGTCAATCACCTTGCCAAGTCCAAGGGGCTCCAGGCCTGGGTGGAGGCTCGGCTGCCCCGGCACTTTGTCATTCCTGCCGCCCCCATGGAGCCCCCTCCTTTCAGCAGCACAGAGGGGGAGTCCAGTGTAATACTTCTCCAAGCACCACGGGGCTGAAGCTCCCTGGTCAAACTCTTTCCAAGTCAACTCTTGAGAGATGTGGGCACAACCAGCATCTCCAGATCACCGTGAGCTTGCAAATGAACCTCTGAAGGGAATGGATTTGCATGAGGCCATTCATCAAGCAAATCCAAGAGAGGACCAACTTCCAAAATACCTCCCCTCCCTCGTTCATTGAATCTTGAATTCTCTTCCCGATGATTTATGTGGGAGTGCTCCCCAAGCTCTTGCATGAGTATATTTTAAATTGCCAGTTACCGCACTGAACCCCCAGAGAAGGGAATGGCAACCCACTCCAGTATTCTTGCCTGGAGAATTTATGGACAGAGGAACCTGGTGAGCTGATGTCCATGGGGTTGCAAAGAGCCAGCCACAACTGAACAACTGACACACACACTGAACACCCAGATGGGGGTTTAAATGCTCTCTCCACTTAAAGGAACCAGGGCTCTTTCTAGAGATGGCTGATTCCAGGACTGGAGCAAGGAGAGATGAGCCTTTACAGATGTAAATGAATGAATAAATAAATGGAAAGGAAGAGTAGCTTTTGCTCACTACAGATTGCCCAACACAAGTGCTAGGAAATGTCTGTTTTACCACTATCATTGTAATCATTGTTTAAGGCATGTGTCCTCAGTGGATGCAAAGACTGACAGATGAAATTTTGATGAAGAAGATAATAGAGACATCCTCTCAAAGTATCTTCTGCCAAATTATTTATTACCAACAGAAAAAAAGAAACTAAATTTTCAGTGGATATATCTGGCAGACACCATCCTTAGAAAGTAAGGAAGGCCAACTGTCTACATTGATACAAAGGAACCTCATGTGTCT
Source organism: Neotragus pygmaeus (assembly GCA_006410875.1). Classification (NCBI taxonomy): domain Eukaryota; kingdom Metazoa; phylum Chordata; class Mammalia; order Artiodactyla; family Bovidae; genus Neotragus; species Neotragus pygmaeus. The sequence goes on along the minus strand of SJYV01039606.1, from coordinate 627,870 downwards.
CCTGATATAATGTACTTTGGGGAGGAGGGGTAGCGTTCTTGCCAAAAATGCAAACTGAATTTAAGCAAGAAAAAAAATCAGACAAGTGTAAATTGACAGACATTCTACAAGACAACTGGTCTATATGCTTCAAAAATATCAAGGTCAAGAAGACAAAGAAAACTGAGGAAGCAGCCAGGTGAAAGTCAAGATCTTAGACTGTCTCCAGAAAATGAGGTGTAACTCCAGAAGCTGGTCAGAGGACGGTGGCTAGGGTTCCAAACAAACGATGCACTTGTGTTAAAGTTACTCATTTTAATAACTATATAGCTATGATGTAACAAAGTCCTCTTGTTCTTAGTAAATTTTCTTTAAAATATTTAGGAGTAAAGCATGCATGCCATATGCCACTTACTCTCAATTCATCTGGGAAAATAATTATATATGTTTGCATACTTGTATATATGTATGTATATGTGTGTGTATGCTTGTGTGAAATAAAAGAAAAATCCAGAGTGGGGAAACATTAGCTATCAGTAACTAGCTAAATGAGGGTTCATTGTACTGTTGCCTCTCCTCTATAAATTAGAAATTATATCAAGTGAAAGTTACAAAAAAAATACTACAAAGTGAAAGAAAGCTCATGAAGGACGTAAGCACTGAGGTGAGCTGAGTGTCAGTAAGGGCACTGGACGCAGTAAGAACACGAGCCTCGGGCCCTGTTTGTGCTCAAGCAGGAGACGAGGTGGATGCACACACATGAATATAAATCCCTGGGGAATCCAATGAGCTACCCCAGCGGCTTTCAACCAGGGGTGGCATCCTGGGATGTCTGGGACACCGGGCAACGTCTAGTGACATTTCTGTTGTTGCACTTGGGTGGGGACAACCAAGTATCACTGCTGACATCCAGCTGGCAGCGGCCAGGAATGCTGATAAACATCCCACACCCAGAGCCCTGACCACAAGTCATCCGATCCAGGAACCAAGGATGAGAGACCCAGAGCCGAACAATCGATTTTCAACGACGATGTGGTTAGAAGATTGAATTTAAGAAAATTTAATTTCATAAATTAAAACAGTTTCATAAAGCCTCAGAATATATCACAAATTCACAATTCTTGTCATTTTCAAGGCTGATGACAACAAAGATTTATCAAAAAGCAGGGCAACGTTTCTGATTTAAGAACAAAAGAATCTTCCCAGCTTTCACTGAAGGCCATACAGAATGCAAGCTTCATGCACTTTTCCTGTAGGTACAGATTGAATACACCTCTATAGCTACTTCAGAAAGGAAAAGCAATTAGACAGAAAGCAAGATTCAACATTTTTGTCTTTGAATCTTAATATCTACACTTAAAATATTTTAAGCTTTCTAAATATTCTCTGTTACTTTGTGCTGTTATCTATCCTGTAGACAAAGACAAGCTCTCTAAAAATAGTTCCTTTTAAGTATATTGGATTTTTTTAAACTGCTAATCTCCATTATTAAAAAAAAATTGCTACTCTAATTCAAATTGGTAATAGCAATATGGAGGAAATGCATCTAAATGACAATAATGGGTTTCGAAGAGTTGAGTCCAATTTTGGTCGTGTACTAAAACGCCTTCATCAGGACATGTGATAACACACTGCGTGCATCTGATGCCAGGAATCCATTCCTGAAATGAGTTCAGACATAATTGCAGCTTTTGACATCCTCCACGTTAGCATCCTTCTAAATCATCTTGAAAAATATGTTGGTCTTTCAGGTTCGGTTATTTGGTTGCTTAAATCTTATTATAACCATCAACAACAGTTTGTTAATATAATTTCTTTCCATTCCTCCTCTTACACTGTCATCTGGAGTCATCTGTTACATTGTCATCCGGAATCCCAAAGGGAGCGGGTCTTGCTTCCACCCTTTCTTTATCTAACTGCTACCTTTAAGAACTACAACACCGTATCTTTAAAACATGGATTCTCTTATCGCATTTCAGCTGACAACCGGCCTACTTACTTTTCTATTCCCAGCACTTGCACCTTCAACGGGTACACTCATTCGTTATTTAGACAAAACTAACCCTGGGTTTTGCTGTTTTGAAACTTTTTGATGTTAAAACCTAGAATCTTGTGATTCAACTATACTTCGATAAAAAATAGATTTAAAAAGCAAAATCCTTTGGTGTGCTCTCTCCCTTTACCAATATATATATATATTGCTATTTTTCATGAAAACTCCAGATTTACTGGTCAGTTGAGTGCAGTCACATCAGGGGGTTGCTCCTGTAAATGGACCTTCTGTTGGCATCAGGACAGGTGCCCTGGACTCACCACGGCCACCTGTGCTGTTATCTGCCTGCAGGCCCTGTCTTCCCTTCTCCGGTTATGAGCGTGTGCAAAGAGTGCAGAGTCTGCCTTCCTCAAATTAAGACAAAAGGACTTGGGTAGGAGAGGAGAAAAGAATATTTTGNCAGGACAGGTGCCCTGGACTCACCACGGCCACCTGTGCTGTTATCTGCCTGCAGGCACTGTCTTCCGTTCTCCGGTTATGAGCGTGTGCAAAGAGTGCAGAGTCTGCCTTCCTCAAATTAAGACAAAAGGACTTGGGTAGGAGAGGAGAAAATAATATTTTGTACCTACCACACGATACCAGGTCGCATTCTAAGTAATCTAAATATACCACTATTTTATTCTTCTGATTTTAAATGGTACTTAGCCAGCAACCCCAATATAGCTTGGATTCATTTTTAACCCTGTCTTGAAAAGATATTATTCCCATACACTAGTACACAGTGAGTTTTCAAAACTATTTCTTAAATAAATGACTTATACTTATGAAGATACAAGGTGATTTTAAAAATACACTAAGACCACAAAACTGCTACTGAAAGTTAAGATTGATTAAGAGCTTAACGGCAGAATCTGGGCCAAATCTCCACAAAATGTGATGCAAATGGAGCGCTACATAAAAAATAAAGAATCACAACCACCTCTCTCAGGCTGAGCTTCATGGCCAACCCAGACTGTGATTCAAGGGAGAACAGCTGCACAAAGGGAAGAGCCCACCCACAGCCCCAGCCAGAAGCCAGCCTGAAAGGGGGGAGTGACCCCAGAAGGCAGGACAGAGGCCGTGGGACCCGGGTGCACAAGCCGCCCTGGTAGACAGAGGCAGGAGCAGGAGAGGCGGGAGCGGGAGAGGCAGGAGCGGGGTGAGACTTGAGCAGCCCTGCCAGCCGGGGGCCAGGTTTCCCGACACGGTGCCCATTCCGCACAGCAGCCGAGAAGACGCTTGAACTTCCCTGGCGGCTCAGATGGTAAAGTGTGTGCCTACAATGCAGCAGACCCGGGTTCAATCCCTGGGTCGGGAAGGTCTCCTGGAGAAGGCGATGGCACCCCACTCCAGTGCTCTTGCCTGGAAAATGCCATGGACAGAGGAACCTGGTAGGCTACAGTCCATGGGGCCGCAAAGAGTTGGACACGACTGAGCAACTTCACTTTCTTTCACTTTTCAAGTAGAGAGTGACGGGCCAAGAGGTCAGAGTACACTGGGTGCTGTCTGCAATGGCCAGCAAGCACTCTGACCCCTGGGCACACCCCTCCCGCCCCCAGTGGAGAGAGTTACCTGCCTCCACTCGCTTCTCCAGACAGCCAAAACACGGAGATCCGGAGCTCTTTTTTTTATTTTGTTTTATCTTTTTTTTTCGAGAATGAATAAAAAGGGGAAAATGCAGCATGAGGCAACTTCAGACAGACAACACAATAAGACAGCGTGAATGTCATTCTCAGCTCAGAGACGGAACAGGCCAGACGCGAACTGAGACCAGTGTCAGAAGCAAGCCCTCGCGACTGTTGAGCATACTCAAAGAGCTCGAACCCCACCTTCAAGGAGGAACGACGGGCAATCAAAAGGAGAGAGGCCAGAAAACAAGAAGATGAAAGGAAGAGATGAACAGAGAGAGAAGTCAGTTAAGAAAGGGAGACAAAAAAAGATTAAAAATGCAACAACAGGATTCAAATCCATGGTACAGACAGCGAGCAACAGAAGCTGTAACCGTGAATATGGCATACAACCTTGAGAGTCTCTTTTCAGCGGAGAGGAAGAGGACATGAAAAGAAAATAATAATTTTGAAGAAGGACGGGAGAAATGAGAACAGAAAGCAGTCTACACACACACACACACACACACACACACACACACACACTGGTAGTCTGGAAGAGCGCTGTTCCCTGCCCCTCCCCTCCTACAAAGAACAGACCTAATTATCAACTACATTACTTTCTAGAAGTAAAACAACATAACCAAAAGCATCTGGATTTGCTGATTGAGAAAGTTCATAGTTTTTCATGTAAAGAACCATAGATGAAAGGCGTATTTATATATTCTTTAGCAAGTGATGAAAAATTGCAAGAAAGAGGGCAAAAGAACACCCTGCTGTCAGCGAGATAACCCTGCACAGGAGAACAGTGAAACACAGCCTCAGACTCATTCTCTGGGACGTGAAATGCCAGGCCAGGAGCAGCATCTGCGGATGTCAGAGGGGGAGGTGGTTGGGACCTAAACACACGACCCAGCCAAGTTAGCTTTCATTTGTGAAGCAATTCCAAGAGCAATTCATAGCCTAGTGGTTTAATTACTAAGCAACAATTAATAAAAACTGGTGATTGAGTCTTTAACTTAGAGACCAGAAGACATAGCCAATACTTAGTGTTCTAAATAAACCAGGTATCAGTGAATTAGAACACATAAACATTTATATGACAATTCCAAAGTCTAGTTTTTTATTAAGACTATTTTTTACTTTTTCAAATTGCAATTCATCTGAAATTTAATTCAAAATGCTATGAGATGGGTAGGTCACGTTGGTCGGTTTCATTTGATAATGACTAAATAAATGAATAAATCCATGTACCAAATGTTGCACTACATTTTGTAGTGCAAATAGTATGTAGATAGCCGATAGGCTGGAAAAACTTTCCCAAATGATACCAGAACCAGGTGCAAGAAAGGAAAGGAGGGGTAAATTTCACCTTGAAATATTTTTAAAACAGCATGCCCAGTGGTAATACCCACAAAATGAAAGTACAGATAATTAACCACTTCACTTACCTACATGACAGACAAATGTCATTATCCCTGAGATACTAAAGCCTTCCACAAGCTCGTAAGTGGAAGAGTGAAGAGCAAACAGGGAAATGGACAAACATCTGGGTCAATAATCAATGGAAGAGAAAAGTTAAATAAACTAGTGAATGTGTGATCAAGGCCACATACACTGAAAAATGAGACAGACCTCTTCCTTCTTCCCGGCTGCTAAGTCACTTCAGTCGTGTCCGACTCTGTGCGACCCCATAGACGGTAGCCCACCAGGCTCTGCCGTCCCCCGGATTCTCCAGGCAAGAACACTGGAGTGGGTTGCCATTTCCTTCCTCCTTACAAATCACGACTGTGGGTAAACTTTGGTGCAGCAAAGACACTGGAGAGGGACATTCTCCCATAATGCGAATAGGGGAATGACCCATTGAAAACTTTCAGAAAATAATCTAGCATTATCCATTAAATATTAAATTTACAACTTATTTTAAATGGATATCTTTACTTCTGGAAACTTTCCCTATAAAATAAACATTCCAGCATGCATATTCATCCATGTAATTATGGAGCTTTGTTTGAAAAAAAGAAAAAAAAACTGGCAACAACCTGATGCTTGCAGTAGACACACGCTTAAATAAACTCTCCTACATAACAAAACACAGTGGAATATTAAAGGGTTCTTTTAAAGACTGTGTTTTGCATTATTTATTAGCCCAGGGGATAGTCATGATACATCATTAGCTTACAAATATAAAGTTACAGCATAATCTCATCTCTATAAGAAAAATATCAGAATCAAGATGTATGTAACATGTGTCCTGGATAGGTAGAGATGAATGTATGGATATGACAAAGGTGCAAACTGCCACCATGAAACAATATTGATTATCCAGTTACTTAAGGAGGAAGAGAGGAGAAGCAGGAGCAGGGACGACTACTAACTCTCTGGATAATTTTATGTTTCTTATTTGTTCTAGTTTAATAACAGAAATTAAATATATAAGCACCAATAAAATAGAAAAATGCAAACACATCACTTTCAGAAGGAGAAAGGAGACAACTGCAAATAGGGATTTGTAGATATAGTAGAACATTCTGTATAAAAACTTATGAATTAACTTTAAAAATCTAAACTAAATGTAAAACAAAAGATCAAATAGCACTTATTCCAGGAAGGCAAGGATGTTTCAATTCCAGAAAAGCTAGTAATATAATAGTATCATATTATATGATATATACAATATAATATGAATAATAATCATATCAGTAGGTCAAAAGAGAAAATAATGTATTTACTTCAATAAATGTCTTTAAAATCATAGATAAAACAAAAATAAAAAGATATTTCCTTGGCATACTAAAAAGACATGTTAACATACTTTGTGATTAAATCATAAACTGATATTTTTAAAAATCAGAAACATTGATGCCTTTCTAGTCAATTCAATAAAAAACAAGAATAAATTTCAGAAGAGATGAGAAAAAATATTATTTGTGGATTGTCTGGATTAGAGGATAATGAGCTGTATCACTATTATGACTAAGTCAGAAAATGAGATAGAAATAAGTATAAAAATTTAATAGTTTCTTCTATAGAATACCAAAGAATGATTTTAATAAAAATGCTTAAAGTTAAGTACAAAATCTATTGAGGGTCAAACAAGAAGACTAAAAAGTTTTATCATGTATAGGAAAGTTAATAACATAAATATGAAACATGCCCAAATTAATTTATAAATTTAATTTCATTTGCACTCCAAATGGGATTTTTCCCTTGTTTAAAATGATTGTAAAATTAATCTAGGAAATAAATAAGGATGAAGAATCAGAAAATGTTTGGGCTAGTATGAAAGGAACTTCATAAAATGAACTCCAAAGCTACAATAGTTAAAACAGTGAGGCAAGAGAATAGACCAGTCTATGGGCAAAAATTAAAACCTCATCTGCATGTGTATAGGAATTCATTATGATGAAGGTGTATTTCAAAACACAGGATAAAGCCTTAATAAATGACAAATTTGAATGACTAATTAGAAAAAATTAAATCAAATCCTTCTCAGAAAACATTAAAATTAATTCTTAAAGGAGTTTTTTTGAAGTAAAAGGTAAAAAATAAACTGCAGAAAAAGAGTAAAACACAGAAAATATCTGAACTTAGGGGAGGAATGATAGTGTTAGTGAACACATAAGCAGGAGACTTTAAAAATGACAGCTTTCAACACACAGATTTTATATACAAGAGATAAAACGAATAATAAACAGAGGCAACCACTTAAAAATATATAATGAGTGTAGCATTAATCTATAAAAGACTCTTAAAAATTATTAGGAGAAAAAAAAAAAAGCACTCCTTTAGCGAAATAGGCCAAGGCCGGCATCAGACTATTCACAAGAGAAGAAAACCAGAGAGCCAGTGATGTGTGGTGGTAAAAAAAGTTCTACCTCTTGTAATCAAAGAAATGCAAATTAAAAGAACAACAAAGCATCATTTCTATGACATCAAATCTACAAAAAAAGAACACAGAATGCCCAGTGTGGGTGAGGATCAGGGGAAATGGGTACTTTCATGCACTACTTATGAGTGTTATTTCATATGCAATCTTTCTGAAATGCAATTTCATAGAATGTTTTAAATTGGGCACAACCTTTGACCAGGGAATTCCACTTCTAAGAACTCTTCCTAAGGGAGCATGCAAAGGCAATTGCAAATAATTACATGCCTTGCCGCTCATCACAATGCTATTTATAATGGCAAAAAATTTTAAATGACCTAAATGTCCAACTGGGGCTGGTTAAATGGAGTTTGTCTCTTCTTTCTGATAGACTGGCATGTATTCTGTCTTTTAGATTTATGTTAAGAACATGTATTCACATGTGAAATAGTCACAATCTATTGTTAAATGTGAATCACAAGTTATTAGACAGAACAAAAAACATAATTCCAAGTGGGTGAAATAGCGACCACACCCACGCCTTGAAGAGCAAATATAACCACAAGTGGCTATGTCTTATGAGTTGCAGAACTTTTACAATGAACATGGTTTACTTTTATATACAGGAAAAAAAAAAACCCACTTATTTTTGTGACGATTTTTGTTATCAAGTTTCCAGATATTCCTAACCTAAACAGAATCCTGGGAAATATAAACCATTTGGCATCTTTTCAAAGAAAAGACAGAAGATGACTTTGAGTCTGTCGAATTAGCATTTCCTCTGCGAACCTCGCTATGGGGCCGTGAAGTGCGCTCTTGGCCAGGACTCCGATGACGGATCTGTCGCTCACGGATGGTGCAAGTCTGGAATAAGTGGTGTCATCACCTTCAGCTCCAAATAATTCTGGCAAGGAAGCTTGGCACATTTACAGTGAGGTAAAAGGAAACATACAGCATCAAGGAANGGCCAGGACTCCGATGACGGATCTGTCGCTCACGGATGGTGCAAGTTTGGAATAAGTGGTGTCATCACCTTCAGCTCCAAATAATTCTGGCAAGGAAGCTTGGCACATTTACAGTGAGGTAAAAGGAAACATACAGCATCAAGGAAACACAGTATTCATTCAACAAGTTTGGGGTACCCAGTGTACGGGAGATGCCAGCTGGATACTGCTAGGATAGTGGTAGGGTGGTCTCTCCCCTCCAGTTGCTTATCACCTACTTAGGAAAGAGAGCAAAGAGGGAGAGAAAGAAATGCAATTTTTCGAGTACAGGCTATGTTATTGCAAATACTGGTGCGTGCTTACTGGAAGAATGCTGTAAAGAGGAAAAGACACGCCCGTAGTTGGCCTCTCTCTCCGTTCCTACTTTCTTCTCTTGCTTCGATCTCCTGAAAGGGAGAGTTCTGCAAGACCACACAGGATGCTACACGTCTAAGAAATGGCTCCTGGCCAAGCACAGGTCCTCGCCCTGTGTGGAGCTGCCCCCCACTGCCTCTGGCCCTCCCCCTCCACACGCCCTCCAGCTCCNAAGAAGTACAAAAAATGCTCTAGATGTTGACTGTGTTTAATAGCATAGAAAATACGCCTTTTCAAAAACAGCTTAACTAATAGAAAACTGAGAAATGAGTCAACTGAATATAAGTCATCCAAGTTATGTACAGTATTTCCCAGTAGAAGGAAACAAACGTGGTGAATAAGTTCTGAGCCTGTTTCCTGCCCCACCCCCACCGGCCCCCTCCGCCAGGTGTGTTAAGGGCAGAGCCTTAGGACCTTTTCCCTATGTTCTCTCTGTGGCCCCTGACCTCTGCAGATAGACTCTGCATTCTATAGAAAGAAAGCCTTCCTGCTCAAGTTTTGCTGGTTGTTAAAAATCAGTCTTTAAAAATTAAACAAAAAAATCAGTCTTTAAAAGTGAATTTTAAGTGGGAAATTGACAAATGATCTGAATATCCAGTATTACCATATTTAACTATGCAACATACAACAGTGCTGGGGAGCCCTGCCACACATAGGATGGGGCACAGTTCCTGATGGGCTGCTCTCTCCTCCCTCCTCTGCCCTCTCCTCCTCCCACCTGGCAGCTCGACTGCCCACAGGTCCCTTGTTCTTCCTTGAGTTCCAGGTCTCTGTTCCTGTTGCTACATGACTGCCAGCCTGCCCCTCCCACTTCCCAGGGTACTTCAGCTGAGGCTGGAATCTCTGGGGCACTCACCTCCACCGAAATGCTTTCCTCTGTCTGAGTTTTCTTAGGATAAACAGTGCCAACAGAATGTCCAAAATGTCGGAGAGGCTGGAGATAATGTCAGGTCTGCTACTGTTCTTGAAAACTTCCATTTTGATGAAGTGCATTTAGTAAATTTCAGAAAGGGAATCATGTTTTTAATAGTTACAATAACTTGTATTTTGAAATTGCCATAAATGTTTTCTCCAACTTTTTATTTTCCAGTACCTCACGTTTAATACATTTTACTTTTAATATGAGGTTTAAAATATTTTAATTAAGAAAGCATGTGGTAAGAATTCAAATAGTACTGAAGAATACACATCATCAAAAATGAAATACACAGACAGAACTTCCCTGGTGGTCCAGTGGCTAAGACTCTGCACTCCCAATGCAGGAGGCCTGGGTTCAACCCCTGGTCAGGGAAGTAGATCCCACATGCTGCAACTAAGACTGCGCTGCTGCTGCTAAATCGCCTCAGTCATGTCCAACTCTGTGCGACCCCATAGATAGCAGCCCACCGTCTATGGGATCCCAGGCTCCTCCGTCCCTGGGATTCTCCAGGCAAGACATAGCCAAACAAATAAATAAAATATTTTTAAAAAATGAAATACACCCCTGCTTCAGACCAGAGTCAGTTTCTAGTCTCTCACTGCCAGCTGATCTTGATTAAATGCTGATCTAATCAAATAGTTTTGAGTAAATTATGTACACATGCACTTGGTCACGTACCCTGTGTCTGCACAAATGACATTCTATAACACTGTTGGGAACCTTAATTTTTACCGAACTAAACATCTTGAAAATCATTTCATCTCTTTGACCACTTTGTTTTTGAACAGCTTTACATCCTGTAGATGTGCCATAGCTCATACACAAATCAGCTAACACATATCTAGTATATGTGCATATGCACATTTATACATACAAACACATAACGTGTATGCGCACATGCAAATAACCGATAGGCCATGGACTTCTGGGTAATTCCAGAGTTTTCCTGTCAGCAGTCTCATACTTGGGCATCTTGTACACGTGGGGGTGTGCCCAGCTGAATTCCAGGTAGAAAACTGCTGGGTCAGAGGGTCTGGACCTGGAATCTTGGCAGGTGTCACCCTATGGCCCCAGTGCACGTGAATGTTGCCCCTTAGAGACGGTGTGTGAGTGGAGTGCCTGGGCATCTCCAGGGTGGGCTTCTGGGCTGAAGTGAGGAAGTTCAGCAGATGAGGCTCGAGGCTCCTCCCTATCCACAACCAACAGAACCTGGGGTCCTGCTCCCTGGAGAGTATGGCTGTGGCCCCAGGCACTGAGGTCTGAATTTCCCGTGACAGGAGGAGGCTGTCAGAGCCCTGACGGAGGGTCTGTGGGGAATGTGCTTAAACATGCTGGGGGCCAAACCCTAATATTTATTGGGTTGTCCCAAAAGTTCATTCAGATTTTTGCATAAAATGTTACAGAAAAAGCCAAACAAACTCTTTGGCCTACCCAATATATCTCACAAGGTAGGTGATTAACAAGTTAGGTGTAACTGGCTCTGCTTCACAGGGAGGGAGAGTCCTAGTTGATAGTTTCTCAGTGTTTCCTAGCCACTAGACACTGTTTTAAGCTCTTCATATAGGTTAGTCATGGATCTTCACAACCACCAAATGAGATAGGTGCTGTTATTAGGCCTTCTTTCTGGATGAGGACACAGAAGCACAGAAAAGTCCAGTAACTTCCCCAAGGACGTACAGCTGGGAAACGGAGACGCCAGACCCCGAACGAGGCCGTTTTCACCGTAGAGCCCTATGCCCGGGATGTACTTGTGTGTCTTCTCTATGCGCTAAAGAGAACCCTGGGTTACTGCTGAGACGAGGGGCCTTCAGAAGGTGAGGTCACGTTGGCCGAGTGTAGGCGAGATGCCTGCCAAAGACCCCCTTCACCGGGGCTCTCTGCTATTGTTATGAACAGTCAAGAGACAGCTGCCTTCAGGGCATGGACTTTGGGGCTCCCACACCTTCCTACAGGGTTGGAGGTGTGGTGGTGCGGGGGTGAAGGTCAAGTTTCTCCTGCCAGTGTGAGAGGGAAGCACTTCTCTCCTGACTTATTTCATTCCTTTCTCCTGCAAATGGACTGTGCGTTATGTGAATTATAAGCACATATGCAGAGTCAGGGGGACTTCCTTGGTGGCTCCGAGGTAAAGAATACACCTGCAGTGCAGGAGACAGAAGACACAGGGTCAATCCCTGGGTCGGGAAGGGGATTACAACCCACTCCTGTATTCTTGCCTGGAGAATCCCGTGGACAGAGGAGTCTGGCCGACTACTCCATGGAGTCGCACAGAGTCAGACGCTGAAGTGACTGAGCAGGCACACACGTGCATAGTCAGAGGAGATGCATAATTAGAATGATAATGGTTAGAGAAAGAGATTCACAGACTTAGAAAATGAACTTATGGTTGCCAGTGGGAAGAGACAGGGAGTTTGGGAAGGTCATATACACGCTGTATTTAAAATGGATAACCGATAAGGACCTACTGTATCGTGCGTGGAACTCTGCTCAGGATTATGTGACAGCCTGCATGAGAGGGAAGTTTGAGGGAGAGTGGATAAATGTGTATGTATGGCTGAGTCCCTTTGCTGTTCACCTGAAACCACCACAACATTGTTAATTGGCTATACCCCAATACAAAGTAAAAAGTTTCAAGTTTGGGGAGAGAAGAAGAATGATATGGTTAGTAATTGCATATAGAGCGTGTCTTTTCCCTTCTTCAGTGTGGTGATAATTAATTATAGCCTGTGGGTTTTATGTTGAGAGAGAAGAGAAAAATTGCTGTGGTAAAGGGTGCAGACAGTAGGGGCCCCAGAGGGCCTCGCGGTTGACTGAGCCGTTGGTGAGTGTTTTCACTCAGGAACATGGGGGGCTAGAAGCCGTTTGACAGAGGGGAGATAGGGAGCCTTGGCCTGAAGGCGGAAAATGAGGGTGCCCGTGTCCAAGTGCATTGTGTGAGGCGATTAAGACACACACACACAGACACACAGACACACAGACACACATACACACACACACCCCTAC
>SJYV01039606.1:532888-608662 GCA_006410875.1 Neotragus pygmaeus | reverse complement strand
CGCTCAGTCGTGTCTGACTCTTAGCGACCCCATGGACTGCAGCCCACCAGGCTCCTCCATCCATGGGATTTTCCAGGCAAGAATACTGGAGTGGGATGCCATCATCTTCTCCAGAGGACAAGATACCCAGGAGAAAAAACAAGCAAACAAACCAACAAACCCACAGAATACATGCCTAACCGCAACTGTGGAAAAGAGAACTTTCCCAAGAAAGGCTCCAACCTAACAACCTAACACACAGCCTGGCCCGCTCACAGAACAGAGGACTGAGCAAACACCAAAGGAGCCCGCTGCGGACCCCTCCCCACCCCGGAGGTCGAGAGGCAGCCTTGCGTCAGCCAGAACCAGAAGGCCAGGGACTGCTGCAATCTCAGCCCCAGAGACAGCATCTTCCTCCAATCTGTGAGCAGGCTCCCAGCTGCTAACCATGTCTTCCTGAGATCCTGGATGGTTGACGTCCACCAGGAGGGTCCCAGCCAGAGATCAGAGGAGACACAGGGCACACCTGGGACGGTGCTCCCGCTGCCCACCCAGGAACCTGAGCAGCCTGACCATTAAGATGCCCGGCCCACCCAGGACAGGGCGCTCACCAAGCACCAGGTCACCTGAGCTGCTCAGACCTGGGAAGGGCACAAAGCACATGCCCAACCCCCAGAGACCGAGCCAGAGCTGTGTCTGAGTGTCTGCTGTGGAGATGCGGGCCAGCAGTGGACTTCTGTGGGGGCAGGGGCTCTGGGTGCAGCAGACCTGGGTGTGGCATAAGCCCTCTTGAAGGAGGTCCCCATTAACCCCAAAATAGAGCTGCCAGAACTTCCACAGGAATGGGGAAACCGACGCTGGGAGGGCACAAAGGAAACTGTGTACCCCAAGACCCAGGAGAAAGGACCTCACAGGAGACTGACCCAGACCTGCCATGAGTGTCCAGGAGTCTCTGGTGGAGGCGTGGGTCGGCGATGGCCTGCTTCGAGATCAGGGGCACTGGGTGCAGCAGTGCATCATGGGACCTTTGGAAGGAGGTCACCATTATCCCCATTGCCTCCACCATAGTTTGGCTTCAGGTCAAATACAGGGAAGGGACACAGCCCCGCCCTNTCGGCGATGGCCTGCTTCGAGATCAGGGGCACTGGGTGCAGCAGTGCATCATGGGACCTTTGGAAGGAGGTCACCATTATCCCCATTGCCTCCACCATAGTTTGGCTTCAGGTCAAATACAGGGAAGGGACACAGCCCCGCCCTTCAACAGAAAATTGGATTAAAGATTTACTGAGCATGGCCCCGCCCATCAGAACAAGACCCAGTTTCCCCCTCAGTCAGTCTCTCCCATCAGGAAGCTTCAACCTCATCCATCAGAGGGCAGACCAACTGAAAACCACAATCACAGGAAACTAACCAACCTGACCACACAGCCGTGTCCACCTCGATGAAACTTCGAGCCATGCCGTGCAGGGCCACCCAGGACGGATGGGTCATGGTGGAGAGTTCTGACAAAAAGTGGCCCACTAGAGAAGGGAATGGCAAACCACTTTAGTATTCTTGCCTTGAGAACCCATGAACAGTATAAAAAGGCAAAATGACAGGATACTGAAAGAGGAACTCCCCAGGTCAGTAGGTGCCCGATATGCTACTGGAGATCAGTGGAGAAACAACTCCAGAAAGAATGAAGGGATGGAGCCAAAGCAAAAACAACACCCAGTTGGGGATGTGACAGGTGATGGAAGTAAAGTCCGATGCTGTAAAGAGCAATATTGCATAGGAACCTGGAACGTTAGGTCCACGAATCAAGGCAAATTGGAAGTGATCAAACAGGAGATAGCAAGAGTGAACATCAACATTTTAGGAATCGGTGAGCTAAAATAGACTGGAATGGGTGAATTTAACTCAGATGACCATTATATCTACCACTGTGGGCAAGAATCCCTTAGAAGAAATGGAGTAGCCATCATAGTCACCAAAACAATCTGAAATGCAGTACTTGGATGCAGTCTCAAAAACAACAGGATGATCTCTGTTCATTTCCAGGGAAAACTATTCAGTATCACAGTAATCCAAGTCTATGTCCCAACCAGTAATGCTAAAGAAGCTGAAGTTGAACGGTTCTATGAAGACCTACAAGACCTTCTACAACTAACACCCAAAAAATATGTCCTCTTCCTTATAGGGGACTGGAATGCAAAAGTAGGAAGTCAAGAAACACCTGGAATAAGAGGAAAATTTGGCCTTGGAAGGCAAAACAAAGCAGGTCAAAGATTAATAGAGTTTTGCCAAGAGAATGCACTGGTCATAGCAAACACCCTCTTCCAAGAACAGAAGAAAAGACTCTATACATGGACATCAGCAGACCGTCAATACCGAGATCAGATTGATGATATTCTTTGCAGCCAAAGATGGAGAAGCTCTATACAGTCAGCAAAAACAAGACTGGAAGCTGACTGTGNGCCAGTACCATACTGTCTTGATGACTACAGCTCTGTAGTAGAGCCTGAAATCAGGAAGCTTGATTCCTCCAGCTCCATTCTTCTTTCTCCAGACTGGTTTGGCTATTCAGGGTCTTTTGTGTTTCCATATGAATTGGGAAATTTTTGTTTTAGTTTTGTGAAAAATGCCATTAGTGGTTTGATAGGGATTTCATTAAATTTGTAGATTTCATTTGGTTGGTTGTGTAGATATTTTCCCAATATTGATTCTTCCTACCCAGGAACATGGAATGTCTCTCCATCTGTTTACGTCATCTTTGATTTCTTTTATTAGTGTCTTATCATTTTCTGTGTATAGTTCTTTTTACTAGTTAGGTAAGTTTATTGCTAGATATTTAATTTTTTTGTTGCAATGGTGAATGGAACTGATTCCTTAATTGCTCTGATTTTTCATTGTTAGTATCAAGAAATGCAAGTTNGTCATCTTTGATTTCTTTTATTAGTGTCTTATCATTTTCTGTGTATAGTTCTTTTTACTAGTTAGGTAAGTTTATTGCTAGATATTTAATTTTTTTGTTGCAATGGTGAATGGAACTGATTCCTTAATTGCTCTGATTTTTCATTGTTAGTATCAAGAAATGCAAGTTAATTTCTGTGTATTAATTTTGTATCCTGCAACTTTGCTAAATTCACTGATTATCTCTAGTAATTTTCTCATACTATCTTTAGGGTTTTCTATGTATAGTATCTTATCATTGCCAATAGTGAGAGATTTACTTCTTCTTTTGTGATCTGGATTTCTTTTATTTCTTTTTCTTCTCTGATTGCTGTAGCTAGGACTTCCAGACTATGTTGAATAATAGTGGTAAAAGTGGACACCCTTGTCTTCTTCCTTAGGGGAAATGCTTTCCATTTTTCACCATTGAGAATAATGTTTGCTGTAAGCTTATCATATATGGCCTTTCCTATGTTGAGGTAGGTTCCTTCTATGCCCATTTCATGAAGAGTTTTAATCATAATTAGGGGCTGAATTTTGTGAAAGGCTTTTTCTGTGTCTATT
This sequence comes from Neotragus pygmaeus, assembly GCA_006410875.1. Taxonomy (NCBI): domain Eukaryota; kingdom Metazoa; phylum Chordata; class Mammalia; order Artiodactyla; family Bovidae; genus Neotragus; species Neotragus pygmaeus. Next base: position 605,188 of record SJYV01039606.1, on the reverse strand, counting down.
GGGATGATCATATTGTTTTTATTTTTCAATTAGTTAAATGGTGTATCACATTGACTGATTTCCATATATTGAAGAATCCTTGCTTCCCTAAAGAAACCCAACTTGGCGATCGTGTGTATGATCATGGTCATCATGGTATATGATCTTTTTGATGTGTTGCTGAATTCTGTTTGCTAAAAGTTTGTTGAGGATTTTTGCATCTATGTTCATCAGTGATATTGGCCTGTAATTGTCCTTTTCTTGTGTGTTGTCTTTGTCTGGTTTCAGTGTCAGGGTGATGGTGGCCTTGTAGAATGAATTTGGAAATGTTCCTTCCTCTGCAACTTTTTGAAAGAGTTTTAGAAGGATAGACATCAGCTGTTCTCTAAATGTTTGACATATCTCTCCTCAACCCAACTGCTCCTGGCCTTTTGTCTTTTGGGAGATTTTTGATCACAGCTTCAACTTCGGTGCTTGCAATTGGGTTGTTCATAATTTCTATTTCTTCCTGGTTCAATCTTGGCAGATTGAAGTCTTCAAAGAATCTGTCCATTTCTTCCAGGATATATATTTTATTGCCATATAGTTGTTCATAATAGTCTCTTATAATCTTTGTATTTTTGCATTGTCTGTCGTAACCTCTCCTTTTTCATTTCAAATTTTGTACCTTAGATTTTTCTTTTTTTCTTGATGAGACTGGCTAAGGGTTTGTCAATTTTGTTTATCTTCTCAAACAACAAGCTTTTAGTTTTAGTAATCTTTACTATTGTTTCTTTCATTTCTTTTTCATTTATTTCTTCTCGAAGCTTTATGATTTCTTTCCTTCTATAAATGTTGGGTTTTTTTTTCTTCTTTTCCAGTTGCTTAGGTATAAAGTTAGGTTATCTATATCAGATACTTTCATTGTTTCTGGAGGTAGGATTGTATTTCTAAAAACTTCCCTTTTAGTACAGTTTTTGCTGAATCCCATAGGGTTTGAGTTGTTGTGTTTTCATTGTTAATTGTATCTATAAATTTTTTTAATTTTCCTTTTGATTTCTTTAGTAACTTGTTGGTTATTTAGAAATGTGTTGTTTAATCTCCATGTGTTTGTGTTTCTTGCAGTTTTTTTTTTTCTTGTAAATGATATCTGGTCTCACAGTGTTGTGGTCAGAGAAGATGGCTTGATACAATTTCAAGTTTCTTAAATTTACTGAGGTTTGATTTGTGACCCAAGGTGTGGTCTATTGTGGAAAATGTTCCATGTTCACTCGAAAAGAAGGTGTATTCTTCTGAATTTGGATGGAATGTGCTGAGGATATCAAGGAGATCCATCTCATCTAATGTACCATATGACTTGTGTTTCCTTATTAATTTTCTGTTTTGATGATCTGCCCATTGGTGTGAGTGGGCTGTTAAAGGCTCCTACTATTATTGGGTTACTTTCAGTTTCTCTTTTTGTGTCTGCTATTGTTTGTCTCATGTATTGAGGTGCTCCTCTGTTGGGTACATAGATATTTGCAGCTGCTCTGTCTTCCTCTGGATTGACCCCTTGATCATTATGTATTGTCCTTCTTTATCTCTTGTAATCTTCTTTAATTTAAGGACTATTATGTCTGATATGATGAATGCTACTTCAGCTTTCTTTTGCTTCCCATTTGCATGGACTATATTTTTCCAGTCTATATGTGTCTTTATATCTGAAGTGGGTTGCTTGTAGACAGCATATATATGGGTCTTCTCTTTGTATCCATTCAGCCAGTCTGTGTCTTTTGGTTGGAGCTTTTAATCCTTTTACATTTAAAGTAATTGTTGTTATATATGTCAGTTCAGTTCAGTCGCTCAGTTGTGTCCGACTCTTTGCGACCCCATGAATTGCAGCACGCCAGGCNCTGGAAGAACCTGCCTGGTGGGCCTGGGGACCCGACCCTCTGACTCTTCTTCCAGACCTGCCACCTTTTCACATACCCACACCACTGGCACAGCTTTCCTCTGCAGGTGACTTTTTTTGTTAGACGATGCATTCTGAGAGTTCAGTTCAGTTCAGTCGCTCAGTCGTGTCCGACTCTTTGTGACCCCATGAATCACAGCACGCCAGGCATCCCTGTCCATCACCAACTCCCAGAGTTCACTCAGACTCATGCCCATCGAGTCAGTGATGCCATCCAGCCATCTCATCCTCTGTCGTCCCTTTCTCCTGCCCCCAATCCCTCCCAGCATCAGAGTCTTTTCCAATGAGTCAACTCTTCGCATGAGGTGGCCAAAGTACTGGAGTTTCAGCTTTAGCATTATTCCTTCCAGAGATTTCAGTAAAAGCCCCCAGATTGATGGGCAGGACTTCGGGTGACTGATAAGAGAGACGAAAATAGTCTTAAAGGAGTCTTTTTCATCCAAGTTATTTCTACAAATATCCTTGTAAAACATACCCAAGCCTTTGACCAGACCAGCCACAATTCCTTCCAAATTTCTTGGAAACCAAAATGCACACAATGAAGTAGTGAACCCTACCTGCAGTTTAGGTGTGGGGCTGGCAAGCAGGCACAGTGGCCTCATAGCTGACTATGACCGCAGCCCGATACCACGTGGAAATCCACACAGGGCTCCCCCTGTGCGGCCCAGACATCAGGCACATGGGCCCGGGCTGGCAACCTCCATCAGCCCTTGGTACCCTTCTGGCACTGGGTGGGCCTGGGGTCTTCCACTCCCTTCACCTGGTCCTGATATGTCAGCCCGGATGGAAGCTAAAGAAAGACAGATTCCTGATGAAATGAAAAATGGTGTCAGCACTCACACAGAGCTTAAATTCAGGCTTCTTTAAGATGAATGAATAAAGGTATTCCCAGTAAGCCTTGGGCACTTCATCGATCATATGGAAAGCTTTTAAAACGAACTTACAAATATCTTAAGATGAGAGGATAAAAACTGTACTAGTTCAAAACATCGCTTTTGAAACTTTAAAAGCTTATCACATTAGCCAAAAATACAATCCTCTGCTAGAGAGCCTTCGGTGGGTAGAATTGGGGGCAAGTGCTGCTTCTTCTTACTTTTCTGTACTTTGAGAATTTTCTGTGAGAAGCCTGAGTTTTCCTTGTGAGCAGGAAAAAAAATGAAAATTAATTGCAAAGCTTTCTTAAATTATAAAATACTAATGAAGCTAAGGCTCACACAACTTGGAAGAAAACTTTTAGCAATACTTAGGTGATGAGAAGGCAGTGGCACCCCACTCCAGTCCTCTCGCCTGGAAAATCCCTTGGACGGAGGAGCCTGGTGGGCTGCAGTCCATGGGGTCACTGAGGGTCGGACATGACTGAGCGACTTCCCTTTCACTTTTCACTTTCATGCTTTGGAGAAGGAAATGGCAACCCACTCCAGTGCTCTTGACTGGAGAATCCCAGGGGCCGGGGAGCCTGGTGGGCTGCCGTGTATGGGGTCGCAGAGAGTCAGACACGACTGAAGTGACTTAGCAGCAGCAGTAGGTGATGATATGGGCTTCCCAGGTGGCACTAGTGGTCAAGAACTCGCCTGCCAATTCAGGACACACAGGAGACAGGGTCACCTTCCTGGGTCAGGAAGGTCCCCTGGAGGAGGGCATGGCCACCCCCTCCAGTATTCTTGCCTCGAGAATCCCATGGACAGAGGAGCCTGGCAGGCTACAGTCCATAGGGTCACGAAGAGTTGGAGACGACTGAAGCGACTCAGCACACACACACACAGGTGACAACATATACCCAGAATATGGATTTCCAGGGTAAACATTATTTAACGTGCATGCAAGTGGGTAACGTTTAGGGAAAGTACACTTCTTTCTAAACATTACAATTGCCATAGGGAAGCAATAGCAGTCTTTCTAGAAAGTGTGTTTCTTGTGTCATTTTAGTGCGCAATTGCTCCACACTTAAAACATTGCAGTCACTGCGGGTAGCATTTCAAATGCATGCAACTCACACCTCATCTCGTCCTTGTGAGAAGGTAGTTATTTGTCTCTGTCCTCTGAGGAAGCGCATGATGAGGAAAACCCAAGGTGTAATAAAGAGGGACGGTGAACCCAGCTTCATCTCAGCAATTAAATAGCCCAGATACCAGATATCCTGTTTGATACAAAAATAAAAAGGAATATGTAACTCAGAATGCATGCTATCTTGTACACAACTGTGCCTTCCAATGGCAGGCTCTCACAGGAAAGGTGACCAAGTGTTTCAGCAGCGAAAACGCATCTTTTCTCAGCCCCGGAGGTCTGCTGCAAGATGGCCGCCCGCCTGGCTAATGCGTCTCAGCTGAAACAGGTTTCAGGTTCCAGACGAGGTCCTGGTGACATGGCTGGTGACACTCGCTCTATACAGTGGCTTCAGTAACTCTCATATAATTCATGGGTAAGTCAACAGACCCCATGAAGACAGCGAGTCTAGAGAGTTCATCATGACCACCTCAGCCTGCTCCACTGGGGTTTGTTATTGTTCCCACAGAGTAGTAATGCAGGAAATGAAATGAACAAACCACGTGATTATGCCGATTTCCCATTCGGAAGAAAATAGTTCAGGCACTACAGCTGCTGCTGAGACTTCTGGACAGTCATCTCTCAGATATGGGTCTCAGGGGTCAGCAGATAAGGACGTGTCCCTCTAGAACCCCATCGCCTGGGCCCCTGGGCACCCCGCTGTCTCCTGCTGCTCCCTGTGACCCCACATTCAGGAGGACTCAGTTCCTGAGGATATCAGAACCTGAGTCCAGAGGAGCTGGGGGCACAGGTGGAGGCCAGGGAGACTGGGAAGTAGAAATGACAGAGAAGGGGGTACCCAGGTGGTCTGACCACACTTTGAGATGAAGAGTCTATAAGGCACTGGATTCTTGAGAAAGCCTGGTGTTTATGGAAGAATTATTGGGATTTTTCCCCTTTTTTTGTTTATTTCTCTTTTAAATCTTTCATTGAAAAATAATCTTCTAGGGAACCCATGGGTCAAATATGTCACATGCCCTTTTCTGTAGATTGGTAGGAATTTGCCTCAAAGAGGCAGAATTGAAACTCATTCATGTTAAACCTATGTTCTCCTTACAAAGGACAGTCAAGTACCAACACCTAAGATCATTAGTACTGAGTAACTCTTAACTGTGTGATGACACCTGGTAATGGACAGTTGACACTTTGCTGGAATCCTGTTCATCTATGGTGATAGAAGCTATCTGTGGCCTGAGCCTGAGCAGGACAGGCTTACTGGCCAAGCAGAAGCAACTCTGAGAGACCATTTGCCTTGCCTGCAGTTCACACCTGTCACCACCACGGGCAGCCACACTGGACATCCAGGCAAGGACTTCTCTTAAGGTCACCTCATTAGTCAAAAGGCTGCTGGAGCTTCCAGAGGAAAGGAACATAGAAGATGCTGCAAATTCCTGGAAGAGCCAGGGGAGTAAGCTGTTTATTTGCAAATAAAAACTTTTTCAGTTCAGCAGCAAACTGGAAGCAGAGGAGAACTATTTAAAATAGCTCAGTCACACAAAGTCATTCAAAAGGGAAGAGAGAGTCAGACCACAGGGCATGGAAGCTGAACCCCAGCAAATGGGTACCACTGCCCAGGTTAAGGATTTCTAGCACGAAAGACTAGACACGTTCCATCTCTAGAAGTTTAAATTCATGTGGCACGATTTTGCAAAATTGAAACAAAATCACGGGCCATGCTCCCTAAGACACAAGCTTCCTGATGACGAGCAGGATGTCTGTAGGAGGCTTAAGGGAAGGGAAGGGGAGGCAAGTCTATCACTCTCTCCATGGAAAATGCCAGAAGCAGAGGGGAACCCACTCCACGTCAGCCAAAGAGCAAGTCATGGGAGACCAATTTGATTGTGCTTCCCTGATAGAATTTCAAGAACCGCCAATGCTGAGTGCAATACACCTCTTCCAGTAAAAGTTTAACAAAGCATTTGACAATAAGATCTATTAGACTGCAGAACAGACTTCCAAAAGAAGTTGTGGGAGTGATCTCTCTAGGGAACTTTCAAATAAAACCAGACAAGCCATTCGAGGATGCATGTTGCAGAGGACAATTTTCTTTTTAATTTTTGGGCTGTGTTGGATCTCCGTTGCCGCGTGGCGGCTTTTCCTAGTTGTGGAGAGCAGCGGCCCCTCTCTGGCTGCCGTGTGTGGGTTTCTCGTTGTGGTGGCTTCTCTTGCAGCGGGGCACAGGCTCTAGGCCTGTGGGCTCAGTCGTTGTGGCTCTTGGGCTTAGCTGCTCTGAGGCACGTGGGATCCACCGGATCGGGGATCAAACCCATGGGCGCTGCATTGGCAGGCCGATTCTTAAGCCCTGGGTCACCAGAGAAGTCTGACGATTTTTTTTCACCTAGTTCCTTGATTTAACTGGACCACTTAACATTTGGGGGGTGAAAATATGATAACCAATCCTCTTACTAAAAGAGTGATCAGAAATATGGGTTTATTGAATACTTTTCAGCTCTTATCCCTTGCTTAGACATAGGAAAGCAGGCTCTTCTCAAATGGCCCCACTTCCCTGAGATAATGAGAGTCAGGGACCGCCAGCCATGCACACAGAAGGCAGAGAGAGATCTCACCAACACCAGCCAAGGCCCCAGGCCTCTCCACCAGCTACCAAGCTATTTGGCCACGGGATCGCATGCCCCACACGTTCCACCTGCTGCTTCACGGCCAACCCAACAGGAACATTAGCATTTCTGGGTGCTCCCCACATGAAAAGAAATAAGAACTGTCACCATACCTTGACAAATCACACAACGGTCACACAATGTTGTCTGAAGCCCCTCAAACACCCCTGTGTCCAGTATGATAAAACATATAACAATACATCATTTTCTATTATCCTTTCCTTTAACCAGCCATACAAATATTTAAAAGTCAGAACACTCCAACACTGTGTTTGTCTAGGGTAGAAATACTAATTGCTTCCCTAGTTGCACCCTTCTACTTTTGAGGAGGAAAAAATGATTTTTTTTAAACCTTCCTACAAAATATATGCAGAATTTGTTTTCCAATGAACGCCTAATAAGGCTACCTCTTAAGTCAAGATATGTAAAAAATTGCCCTTTTCACAGCTGATAAAATACAAATTAATCCTTAGAGGATTTAATATGTGCCTATTTATTACTTTCAAATCTGAATGTACCGTGGCAATTAATATGGCTTCCATTAGCCTGTGAGGAAATCAGTAACTTTGCCTTTGAAACTAGAAATAAATGCAACGTTGACCCTGTTTTAAATGCCTCCTACCCGTGTGTGTGCACAAGCCAGTGTTTGCTTTCAAATGTGCTACTCGAGGTGAGGTTTGATGCCCTTCAGAAGATCACGATTGCCACGGCGCCTCTGTAGTTATAGCATTGCTTCCAGAATCAGTTTGCGTTCCAAAAGCTTTAAATTGCAGTGTCTTCAGGGTATGAAATAATGTTGTTTGTACGCAACTGCAAGTTCAGTTTATTATGAGAAATGAAAACATTTTAAAAATTAAAGAAACATTTTTCTTTGTGTTCACAGTTCATTGTGTTAGTCTAACCCCCACACTTAACCTCCACAGTTCATTTTGTAAACTCTCCTTTCGTTTGTTTTTGCATGCATGCAGACTTAACCCTTGATTATCCAGCTCTTTTTTCAAATACCAGTAAAGGAAGTTTTTGAGAGGAAACGTGCATTTCTCCCACCTGCTGGAAGTGTGTAATTGGTGGGACACAGAATTATGCAATTACATTTGCAGAAATTTGAGTGTTCCTTACTTCTTAACCCACCTTTCCTAGAAAGCCACTCAGATCTATTTTTAACCTTCATTTATATAGCATACGTATCTCAATTTTCTCAATTGTATTCAAAGCATCTGAGGCCATAACAACTTAAAACCTAAGCCAGATTGAAGCTGAAATCTGTGTCATAATTTCATCCAATCATGTTTCTCTACCAAGCATTGTTCAAAATAAACTCCACGTTTTTTTTCCACCTTGGCCTAAAAATTTTAGTCTACAATCTAAAGAGTCATTTCATTTTTTTCTTCAAAAAGAAGCCCTTCTAATTGTCACAGTGCTTATTCTTTAAGTATCTGGCAATCAGGCAGCTTTGACTTACATTGTTTAAGGCTAGGATGTCTGTTTGATATTCTGCTTTTGTGTATTCATCAGCAAAAGTCTATAGAATTTCCTGTAATGGTCTTGGTTTATTTACAGTTTGGCAGTCGTATTTGTTTAGGCTAGAGGAACGCCTCTGCGGAGTTAAGGCAAGCAGCCCTCTTTGCTCTGAGAATTATGTCACCTCTTCTGTCCCATTTCAGCCCATGGAGCTCTTTGACAGACAGCATGAACAAATCTGCATAGGGAAAAGTAAGTGACAGCTGGGGTCAGACTCTCTCTGCTTAATGACACTGCCAGTTACACATTTTGAATTGTTTAAATATGACCCTACTGCTTCCACAGTCATCGTTTCACGGGCTCCACTTTTCAGCCAGGAAACTGACATGTAATCACACACTTGCTGATGGTATCGCCGGTGCCGATAATTAAAACTGCCACCCGAGGACTGCGATTGCTAGTCTACAGCTGCGATGTTGTCAGGAGGCAGCAACTCCTGCAGCTTTTAACGCCGGCTCCGTACAGGTGGACCTCTGGTCCGGGCGCTGGAGAACCGGCCGGCCTCCGCACATCATTTGCAACGTCTCACACAAATGAAGAAAATCTATTAGCAATCCAATAAGTGGGGTGCACACGCGATGACCCAAGGGTTAAACTGTCTGCTTGGACTCAGGAGTTGGATCTATGAGATATTGTTCTTACCAAAAAATCACCAAATGCTCTCCTACATCTGAGAACAGCCTCCAGTTTTCACCTGTGAGGCTGGAGCAGATGCGAAGGCCATGTAGCTGGGCTTGAATCTGTGGGTGGGTCTGAATAAGGAAATAGGGGAGATTCNTGCTCCAAAGACAGGGGGAAAAAAATCTTCCAGGAAAATGCTGATTTATATTCTCAGATGAATTTAAGAGAAAATGGAATGTGGAAGAAATACTTGGGAGAAGAATTTTAAGAGATAAAAGAGAATATCACAAAATAGAGATGCATGAAGAATAGCAGGAGGGGGTGAACTTTAAGATAACAGGACTGTTACAGGAGGGAAAACTCCAACTAAAGCAGCAGGAATCTGAACAGACAGTGCCAAGCCTGTGGAACCTTCACAGAACGATGCGGAAAGACGGAGAGTCACCAGGAGAAGGTGATGTGTATGAAAGACATCAGGTTCCAATTTAGACTCCATGTTTCTAATGCAGATGCAGTTGCTTCATTCATTCTCCACGTAGCTACTCATCTGTCCCTTCTAAAATCCTTGCATAACTAAATTCTGACTCCGTGAAGACTCCGTTCCAACCCCAGACATAAGCAGCGAGGACGCTGCCAGTTCCCTAAAGCTGAGTTTATAGCAAAGAGGAGGAAGAAGCAAGAAAATGAACCAAGCACAGAGACTGTCAACTGCTATAAACAAAACCAACCAGAGGAAGGAGAGAGACGGGGACTGGGAGGAGGGGGCCCCAAAGGGACCTGAAGCAGAAAATACTCATCCCAACATACCATGGAAGGAATGTCCCTAAAGTAAGGAAAGACTAGAGCCCCAAATCCATGGCAAACAATGATACAAGAATATGAACACTGATGTTTCTGGAGAAAGTAATTAAATTTCAATAATAAATAAGTAACTCTTAAGGACAGGAATCAGAACAAGGAAATCAGCTAATACAGATCAGTTCCTGGACCATCCAAGATTGTGCACAGGTTCAGAGCCAGCGACCCACAGAACATCTCAGGCTGCACTGATGCCAGAGCCTCCGCTGCAGTGGAGAGGGCCTCTTTGAAGAGCGGAGTTCCCAAGACCACATATCCGGAACTTCTGAGTCATTAGGATGAACTTGCTGGTCTATAGGAAACAAATATTTCTGACACTGCTAAGGCCAGCGGTGTGGAAGGGTGGTTCCACCAAAAATCACACTTTGAGATACACTGTTCTCCAAAGTTTAGGGGATGAAATATGACTCCAGGGATTCACACTCAGCCAATTTCTTTGTGTTTATACTACATAGAAAACTTTTGATTATAACGTACATGATTCCTTTGTGGAAAAATCTAGGAAAACAAATAAGGAAATTAGGAGTGAGGATATGAACTGGAGGTGAGTATTGCATATATTTAAATACAGAATCAAGATAAAGTGATCACAAGAATTACGGGGAAAAAAGAGAAAGTAAATATTGGTATATTTTAATCAACAAAATCATAACAAACTAACAATAATCCAGAGATGGGGAGGAAAAAGAAAATACAAAGCAAATATTTCCCTATGTATCATGGGTTGGGACAAATCAATATTGTTTTAAATTGATCAAACAAGAGATAGAAATCTAAGCAATTTTTTTAAAGTTACAAAAGTGACTACCATAAAACTAAAATGAAACTTAATCTTCTCAAGTACTAGACAGATTCTCCTTCCTGTCTAGTTTTCCTCTCTGTCTCTCTCACACAGAACACAAAGGAAACATAGAAATAGGAGCAGTAACAGAATCACGTGTAATGTCTTATGTCAACTGGATAAGTCCACCACCTAAAAAGCATTTTATATTAAATTAAACTTCAAATAACCCTGAAAGAAACATAACGATTGGAAGTAACAGTATGCTGACAAAAAGAATATTAACGATGAGTAAAGCAGCGTTCAGGGCTTCCCTGGTGCCTCAGAAGGTAAAGAATCTGCCTGCAACGTAGGAGACCCAGGTTCAGTTCCTGGGTTGAGAAGAGCCCCTGGAGAAAGGAATAGCTACCCACTCCAGTACTGGCAGAACTCCACGGGCAGAGGAGCCTGGGGGGCTACAGTCCACGGGGTCGCAGAGAGGGGGCACAACCGAGGGACTAACAAAGCAGCTTCCAACGCAAGACGCCCTGGAAGACTCCACCCCCAGGATGCTCTCAGCCATCCCGCGGTGAGCGCGCATGGCCCCAGGATGCTCTCAGCAGTACCTGGGTCCCTCCTCATCGCCTTCAAAGTGCTTTTGACCTCAGCGAATTGTCAAAGGTCCTGTTTACTTGTGGTTTCTTGTCTGTGGTGTGTATTGATACAAAAGTAAACTGGGCGAGTGTGGATGGGTTGCCTAGAACAGCGCATGGATGATGCCCAGGAAGTATTTTTTGCAAAAAATAAATAAAGGATGTGATTTCAATTATCATTTAGATGATTTAATGCAAGAAAATCTATCAGCCTTTGGTCAGTAGATCAACGAGAAGGATGTCAGAAACAGAGCCATGAAGACAGCTTGTAAAATTGAAAGTTCTTTTCTGATTTAAAAAAGGCTGAACAGAGGGCTTCCCTGGTGGCCCAGTGGTTAAGACTGCAGGGTCCAGGGCAAAGGGTGTGGGTTCAATCCCTGGTCAGGGAGCTAAGACCCACGTGCGCACATCCAAAAAACAAAAGCCGAAGTATAAAACAACATTGTAACAAATTCAACAAAGACGTAAAAAATGGTCCACACCAAAAATATTTTTTAAAAAGACAATAGATTATACTCCTCCTTCATTGGCGCACACACACACCAAGTCAAAAGGCAACAAATACCTAATGTTGACATTTTGGGAGCCAACATCACTTATTCAGCATAAGAAATGACTTGTGTTCTTACGTGCTTCCGTTTTTCTAGAGGAAGAAAGAAATATACAGGTTTAAAAAGCTTAAGTAATCATCAAAATAACAGAAATAGAATGTTTACAAACCAAGAGAGCAGAGGAAAAAACGCTAAAAATCAAATTGAAGGTAAAGAATGAGAAAGAAAAGGTAAAAGGAAATTGTAATTATAAATTTTTATGTACTCATTACTATTTAGCGTACAGTTTATTATAAATTATAAAAATATTTAAAACTGACCAATAAGAAAGCACACGTGAAATCTTTGGGGATACAGCCACAGTGGTATTGGGAGATAAAAGAGAGATTTGGATACATATTTTAAAACTGAAGAAGGATAACCTAAATCTCCAACTCAAGCAGTCGGATAGGAACAAGAGAATAAATCAAACAGGTGGGAGGAGGGCGCTGTACAGAAAACACAGTTTAGCGAAACGGAAAGCCGGGGGCTCGTGACACCTGGCTTGCTCTCTCTACGTGAGTGACCTTAATTCTCTCAACCACTGCGTGACGTGGGTTTTTTTGATTCCAGTTTTACCGATGAGAAGACTGGTTTAAAGAATGTGTGTCACGTGACTGGTGACAAAGCCGGGATTGGAACTGAGTCTTTTTTTAAAACCAAACATGCTTGGAAGCAGCATCCTTTGTCTTGCTTTCCTTCTGTTTGCAAAAGAGGAAAATTGGAAACAACGTCAACATCTATGAGTAGAGGAAACGTTTAAATAAAGCTGTTTCTGGAATACGAGGCAGGCTTCATCTTCATCAGCTTGAAGGTATGGGTAAAAATGAAAAGAAAATGCCCGAGATACATCAGGTGAGAAGAGCAGGCACAGGGCGTGTAAGACTCGGATCCTCTCAGGTGTGTGCCCTGCACACACTTGCGACCAGAGAGAGGAAAGTGCTTGTCACACACCCTCGGGGGAGAGGAGCCAGACGCGTGAGAAGGGCTGGTGGCAGGGAGGGGCGGATTTTAATTTAGTCTATTTTGTACTCTTCGCTTCCTTTTATAATGAGCATGACTTTCTTCTATAGTTTTTTTTTTTTTTTAACTAATTTTGAAATAAAGAATAAACATTTCCTGGATACTTCCCCAGGATATGAGTCTGTTCCAACAGATCCACACCCAAATCAAGAGCGCTGGCCACATTCTGACAATAGGGTTTCTAGAAAGAGAGGTGGGGGAAAAAAATGACTTCAAGATGTGATGCTTCCTCGTCAACAAGGGGCAACCAGAGCTGAACTCCTGGCTTGTGATTGGCGGGCGGGCCCTGCCGTATCGGTTCTGGCTGGGATGACAGAGAAGCGACTGGAAACAGGCTGCTTCCGGGGCTTCAGCTGGAGCACAAGTCCTGTTTTGACAGGGTGTTGTGCCAGACTTCTCCCACCCTCATCACTCATTTTCAACAAGACCACGCCCCACCGCCCACCCCACCCCCAGCTCAAGGAACAGGGACAGGCTCAGCAGGTACAACCATCTCGGATTCTCCTGCTTGGCATGCTCCCCACTCCTTCGGAGAAATTCTACACCCAAAGACAGGTCTATTTTCCCCTTGAAATGCAGGGAGCGGCAAAAGGAAAGGTGTAGAATTATACGGGAGAGTTCCACACACACAGTCACCCTTCACTGGGGAGGAAGATTTTCAAAATAATTAGTCTAGAAACTTCTTGAAGGCGAAAGGGTAATGCTTTGGGGGAACCATCCAACCCGATCTGCTGTGGCATTTTTACAAAAGAAATTAGGATTTCATCACACAGGGCTTGTGAGAACATCCGCTGTGTTTCAACACCACCTTTCTTACATAAACATCAGCCACGCGGTCATTTGCCTGTTTGTGAATTTCCATTATGGATAATTGAAGAACAAACCCCAGTCCAGTTAGGGAAGATATACGGCTTCTTATCGGAGGACTGTAGATGTTCCTCTTAACAGTGTACAGACACGGAGATTAAATTTCAGAGAGAGATTTATTTTGTGCTATTGTCCTGTTATTCACCAGAGGATTGTGCAATGCAAGTAATCTGATCAGAATAATGCATAGGGACATATTTCAGAAAACCAATAATTGTGGTAACATTGAGCTCTGCAAGGTGCCAAAATAAAGTCCAGAATAGCTCTCACTCTTTCCCCCCAATTCCTTAATCATAGTGTCATGAGATGGTGCAATATTGTCCATTGCAGCACAAGCTGGCGGAAATCACTGCCGGACGTTTAGAGATTTATTGTAATTTGAGATCTATAGCCCTTCTCTAGACCCAAAATCAAAATGATATTTTATAGACAAGCCCTTTCAGGTTTTTACAGCTTTTTTATCTTAAGAATTCTATGTCCTTGGCTAAGTACCACAGTTTGATTTTTTTTTTTTATGACATTCTGAAGCAGTTAAGTCAAACAATAGAAAAATTACTAAAACTGGCTGTATTTAAACCCTGTTTACTTCTTTAACCTTTTGACTCACCTACATAAAAGGTAATCTTTCAAGAACAAGCCCCAAACAGAATCACTGCCTCTCTGCTTTCCCCAAGTCCTTACGGAATAAACAGAATCTGTAATAAGATCCCTTTAACCATTTTTTATTCTGCTCGTATTTGCAATGATTTTATAGCAGACGGCCGGTTGGCCTCACTCACATTATCACAATCAGTGCATCCTGGGATTAAAAACCATTTAGGGCTCAAGTCTTAAAAGAGACCCCACGTCAGGTGCACAGCAGTGGCGTGACTGCTAGGCATTGCTCCAGCTTACTGTCCCCAGCTTTCCTGGCTCCTCTAAGAAGCGGGGGAGACAGGCCCTCGTTCGTACGCAGAGAGCAACGCGCTCACCGCCATGGAAAGTGGCATCCGATGAGACTGCACGAGGGGCAGGAAGCTAGTGCACGAGCCCCTGATGGCCAACATCCCCATTTTAGCATGAGACGGTCTCACCCTACGTGCCTCTCTAGAGACTTTTCCTGGAAATACTTTCTTTACAAACACTGACTAGTGTCTGAGTTGCTCAGGAACAAATTTGGTGAGTTGCTGAAAAACCGCATTAAGAAGAGCACTGCAATCTAAGAAGTGGCTTGCTTAGAAGCTGAATCACGGGCAAAGTTGCAGGCAATTGTGGCGAGGTCCGTTCAGCTGCCCATGGATGGATGCTAGGTGTGAGTGGGTCCCAGGAGGAGGTGCTGCCCACCCACCTCCACTGGGGTGGTCAGCTTGGTAGAGCAGGGTGGCCTTCACCCTGGGTGGGTGCATGCTAACTCATGTCTGACTCTCGGAGACTCCGTGGAGAGCAGCCCACCAGGCTCCTCTGTCCAGAGGATTTCCCAGGCAAGAATACTGGAGTGCGCTGTGCCACGCCCTCCTAGAGGGGATCTTCCCAACCCAGGGATCACTCCTGAGCAGAGAAGGTTATTTATGGCCACACAGGCTCTCCTTCCAGGGTCCACTAGTGTGAAGCAGAGATGTGCGCTCCCTCCTGTCCGGCCACATTTCCCCAAGCTCAAACACACAACGTGCTCTGCAGAAACTGAATGCCGGGTAAGACCTTAAGGAACTCCTTTTGTTGTTACCAAGTAGAATACACATCCCAAAGATGATTGGGCTTGGAAGCTAAGGTAAACTTGAATTTGAACAAGATCAGAGGATACTTTAATAAGCTCTAATCCTGGTTTTCTATGCCTACCTAAGAAGGATTCCACCAATTGTAAACAGTTAACAGAGAAGGAAAGAACTCCATCTGGGAAGTCAGTATTAGTTTTTAGTTTATCTGTGAAAACAGGAAACGGGTGGTTTCTGGAGAAACGCATGCCTTCTCCATTGTTAAGAATAGTAATCCAGTCTATCTCAGTAATAAATCACATTACCACCTTATATTTATATATTGTTTGACAGTCATTTCCTTATTTCTGTTTCTTAGCCATGTGAACAATGTACATATCATCATTATTATTTTAGATGA
Source organism: Neotragus pygmaeus (assembly GCA_006410875.1). Classification (NCBI taxonomy): domain Eukaryota; kingdom Metazoa; phylum Chordata; class Mammalia; order Artiodactyla; family Bovidae; genus Neotragus; species Neotragus pygmaeus. The sequence goes on along the minus strand of SJYV01039606.1, from coordinate 589,634 downwards.
TAAAACTGAAGCTATGAAAACATACTTAATTCATTTCCATTAAAATTAGAAATAGAACAAAGATGTCTATTAATACCATGTTCTTTTTAATATTGTTGTGATTGATTTTTCCCAATGCAATACCATGTGAAATATTTTAAAAATGAACTATTATAAATGACAAAAGTCTTTCTTTGCAAGAAATATATGCATAGAAACTCTTAGAATTAATTCAAGTTTTAAGTAGAGTAGCCAGAAAAAAGTTAAATAGAGAAAAATTAATTCCTAAGTTATTAGAAACCCCAGAATGGGAGAAGTTACTTTCTTAATAACAAACAAAATATAAAATACAAGCACAAACCCCAGCAAGAATTGAACAGAATTTGCAACAGGAAAACCACAAATATTTCCTGAGAGACAGTAAAACATTTTATAGAAATAGATTATGGTCATTGATGGGAAGATGTAATACAGTAAAAATGGATATTTTCCCCAATTAATTTAAAAGAGGAATACAAATGCAGTCATGATCCCAGTGGGCCTTGCTATGCCACCTGACAGAGTCATTCTAAACTTTATTTCAAAAATAAATAATGAGGAAGAACTAACAGATTATTGGAGGAGGAGGAGAATAATGTGGGAAAACATTCCATGTCATAAAGGCTTAGTTAACTAATGACTTTTCATCTAAAAGGAAAAATTTTAAAACACGGGAAACAAACATTTAATAAATAGGGTCAGGAAAAATGCTTGTGTATATAAAAAAAAAATGATGTAAGTTACGGGCACACTTCAGATGATATAAAAAANCTATATCCCTTCCACCTGTGATTTTAGTTACTTTATCCAAGGTAAATTACTATGATGTATTGAAATCTCTCACTGCTGTTTCCTTGCTTCCTCAGTTTATTTCTGACAGCATTTATTTTAATTTTCAATGCTGTCTATCTTCACAGTGGATTTTTCCTCTTATCAACGTAAATATTCTTGAAACACTTTTGAATTATGCTTTTGCTTTCTGTTGATTTTTGCTATGTAACCTTTCCACTTGTGTTTGCATAACATTTATTGTTATGTGTGGTCACTGGGGAACACTCACAATTATTCAGCTTCTTCCAGGAACATGGTATACTGCACTCATGCCCTTTCTGTGTGATTTTGTTAGGGGTATAAAGCAATATGTGCCATTATGTTTTAATTTTTAATTATTTTGAGAGCCTTCTTATGAGAAAGCTTAACCTATCATCTATTTCCAAACTTTTCAGTTGGGTCTTAATTCTATCGTTTTGCTTTATGCTGGTTACCATGTGACCAACCTAGACAGCATATTAAAAAGCAGAGACTTTACTTTCCAACAAAGTACCATCTAGTCAAGGCTATGGTTTTTCCAGTAATCATGTATGGATGTGAGAGTTGGACCATAAAGAAAGCNCCAAAATCACTGCAGATGGTGATTGCAGCCATGAAATTAAAAGACGCTTACTCCTTGGAGGGAAAGTTATGACCAACCTAGACGGCATATTAAAAAGCAGAGACATTACTTTGCCAACAAATGTCTGTCTAGTCAAGGCTATGGTTTTTCCAGTAATCATGTATGGATGTGAGAGTTGGACTATAAAGAAAGCTGAGCGCCAAAGAATTGATGCTTTTGAACTGTGGTGTTGGAGAAGACTCTTGAGAGTCCCTTGGACTGCAAGGAGATCCAACCAGTCCATCCTAAGGGAGATCAGTCCTGGTGTTCATTGGAAAGACTGATGTTGAAGCTGAAACTTCAGTACTTTGGACACCTCTTTGGTGAAGAGTTGACTTGTTGGAAAAGATGCTCATATTGGGAAAGATTGAGGACAGGAGGAGAAGGGGACAATGGAGTATGAGATGGCTGGATGGCATCACCGACTTGATGGACATGGGTTTGGGTAGACTCTGGGAGTTCGTGATGGACAGGGAAGCCTGGCGTGCTGCGGTTCATGGGGTGCAAAGAATTGGACACAACTGAGTGACTGAACTGAACTGAAGAAAAAGACAATTTGAGAAAAGTGGAGAACATTTCAGACTGTAGCTCAGGAGAGCTAGGACTGAACCAGCTGTGACTGTCTTGCAGCTCTGTGGGCCTACTGTGGTCAGGGACATAATTTACACTAACCTTCATCTGGGCTGGATTTTCTCCAGCAGCCCAGACAGAGAAGCCTCGATCTAAAGACACTTTCAACACTTTGACATCATCATTACCTAGAGTTGATATTGCCTTACCAAGATTCCTCTATGGAGATACATTTCCAGTAGGTTTGATAAAATCTTTACCAAAAAAAAAAAAAAATGATTACTTGCTAACTTGGCTCACAAAAATAAAATAGAAAGGTTTCTCTTTTCTGTGAGAATTGATCAATTTATCTCATGCATATATAAAACATTACAAGAATGATAAAAATCTATTCGCTTGTCAATTTATATCGTTTAGCCACCAAGAAAAAACATCTACTGCAAAAGTTTCCAAACACAGATGAACAAATATGCGTGCATACATATTATAAAGGAAGCCAAACACGCAATCTGACTTCTCAAAATCTGGACGCTCTCTTCACGGGTGTACATTACTTTTGTCTTCAAGCGTTAAGAAGGAAGATGAAGCCACTTAAAGTGAAAACTGAAATTTGCTCAGTCATGTCCAACTCTTTGTGACCCCATGAACCGTAGTCCATGGAATTCTCAAGAGCTAATGAAAATTAATGATGGAAGGGAGTCAGGAAACAATAAAAAATTAAATAGACTATTTTTACAGGAAAATTTTAGAGAAAATTAAAAATATATGATGAAATAGATTAACAGATCCCTGGAGGAGGGCGTGGCAACCCACTCCAGTGTTCTTGCCTGGAGAATCCCCATGGACAGGGGAGCCTGGTGGGCTACAGTCCATGGGGTCACAAAGAGGTGGACAAGACTGAACGACTAAGTGCGCGCAAATGGTGCAATTTTGAAAAAGGAAAGCATAATGCTAATAACAATAATATGAACCCAAAATTCTAAAGTATATCAACAAAGTAGAGGAGATGGGGGAATTGAAATCCTAAAAGGATATCTAGTCATATTTGAAGAAGCTGAAAATTAGACCAAAGATTAAAAAAAACAAGCCAGAAAGAACATTCAAAGTAAGGAATTATATTTTATATAAAATCACAGTCCTTTTGAGTAATAGTATAAACTCACACACATTGAACAAAAAATCAGAACATATGCAACAGTATATCTATATGTGTGTTTATATATCTGTGTGTATATACAAACACATATATAACAGAATGTATAAAACAGTATATATGTATATATGTATAGAAGAATGTATGAAATATATAAAATAAAAACAGAAAAAAAAAACCAGTTTGTTCACAGAGGGTGAGATTTTAAGTTACCACTTAAAAAGTAAAAAGTGAATAGAGACAGAAGATTAAAATATCAACTTAAAAGCATGATTGAAAAGGCATAACAGAGCTTTGCCCACAATGAAGAAAGAATCTGTGTATCTTTCAGACATTTGTGGAACACTTATTTTTAAAATTTCCCCTAGTTTTAGTGCTTAAAAAAAATTCAGTAGATTTCACAAAAGTAAAAATCACAGGGACCACATTCTCTGAATCCAAAGCAATAAAACTGGAAACCAATAACCAAAGAATGGCCCCAAAACATCCCTACTCAGAAACATGGACCAAGAACCTCTGAGTAACTTATGGATGAAAGAGAAAATAAAAACTGAAATTAAAGCTGCTTAATGATGAGAGTATTCCATGTTGAAATATGCGAGCACAGGCAAAGCAGTCCTCAGAGGAAAATTTGCAGCTTTAATGGATTTTCAGAAAATAGGAAAGACTAAAAGTAAATTAGCTAAGCATTTAATCCAAGAAGTTAGAAATATAACAACAAAGAAAAAAACTCAAGTAAATATGAGGAAATAATTACCAACAAAAGACAGAAGCTCTCATTTCTAGTGTCACATAATTCCATAGAAAAGAGCAAAATCAATGAGTAATTTTAGTACTCTTTAAATGCCTGAAAAACTTGTCAGTATTGTAAGACATGCAGGTGATCAACAGGCACATGAAAAGACATTCTGCATCATTAATCATCAGAGAAACCACGACAAGATATTACCTGACACTTCCCACAATGCGTGCTTTCGTGTTCCATCACTTCAGTCGTGTCTGACTCTGTGAAAATAGCCACCAGGCTCCCTTGCCCATGGGATTCTCCAGACAAAAATACTGGAGTGGGTTGTCATGCCCTCCTCTAGGGGATCTTCCCAATACAGGGATCGAACCTGCATCTCTTGCATCTTCTGCATTGCAGGTGGTTTCTTTACTGCTGAGCCACTAGGGAAGCCCAGTCCTCACAAAGGTTATTATTAAAAGGCAACAAATAAAAAGAGCTGGTGAGAATGTGGAGAAAAGGAAACTCTGTACACTGTTGGTAGAAATGTAAATTGGTGCAACCACTATGGAAAACAGTATGGACCCTCCTTCAGTTCAGTTCAGTCGCTCAGTCGTGCTGGACTCTTTGCAACCCCATGGACTGCAGCACACCAGTATTCCCTGTCGATCACTAACTCCCGGAGTTTACTCAAACTCAAGTCTATTGAGTCGGTGATGCCATCCAACCATCTCATCCTCTGTCGTCCCCTTCTCCTCTCACCTTCAATCTTTCCCAGCATCAAGGTCTTTTCAAATGAGTTAGTTCTTTGCATCAGATGGCCAAAGTATTGGAGTTTCAGCTTCAGCATCCTTAAAAAACTTAAAATTGAACTACCATATGATCCAGCTATTCCACTCTCGGGTAAATATCTGAAGAAAACAAAAACGCTTCAAGTAACTCAAATAGANTTAGTTCTTTGCATCAGATGGCCAAAGTATTGGAGTTTCAGCTTTAGCATCCTTAAAAAACTTAAAATTGAACTACCATATGATCCAGCTATTCCACTCTCGGGTAAATATCTGAAGAAAACAAAAACGCTTCAAGTAACTCAAATAGATACATGCACCCCAATGTTCAGAGAAGTATCGTTTACAATTGCCAAGATATAGAAGCAAACTAAGAGTCCAACAAGAGATGAATGGATAAAGAAGATGTGATATTTAGATATGTCTCTGTGTGTATAGAATATATATATATATAAAATGGAATATTGCTTGGCTATTTAAAAGAATGAAAATCTGCCATCTGCAATGTCATGAATAGACTGGGAAAGAATTACACTTAGTGAAATATATCAGGCTGAGAAAAACAAATACAGTATCATATTTCTTACATGCGGAATTTGAAAAAATAAAAGAAACTAGTGAATATAATGAAAAAATGACTCCCAGATAGAGGAAAAACTAGTGGTTAGCAAAGGGGAGAGGGAAGTATGGAAGAATAAAATAAGAGTGGGGATTAAAAGGTACAAACAGACATGTACAAAATAAACTACAAGGATCTATTATTGTACAGCACAGGGAATATAACCCACACTTTATAATAACTATAAGTGGAGTATGAATTTTAAAAATTATGAATCACTATGCTGTACACCTGAAACTTATATAATATTGTAAATCAACTATACCTCACTTTTTAAGTAATTTTTTTAAAACTTTGAACATTAGTATAAAAATAAATTAAAGTAAAATATTTACTTTGAAATAATTATTGACCCAGAAAACCACTATGGTGTGATCACCACCTAGAGCCAGACATCCTAGGATGTGAAGTCAAGTGGGCCTTAGGAAGAATCACTACAAACAAAGCTAGAGGTGGTGATGGAATTCCAGTTGAGCTATTTCAAATCCTAAAAGATGATGCTATGAAAGTGCTGCACTCAATATNACCCAGATAATCACGATGGTGTGATCACTCACCTAGAGCCAGACATCCTGGAATGTGAAGTCAAGTGGGCCTTAGGAAGCATCACTACGAACAAAGCTAGTGGAGGTGATGGAATTCCAATTGAGCTATATCAAATCCTAAAAGATGATGCTATGAAAGTGCTGCACTCAATATGCCAGCAAATTTGGAAAACTCAGCAGTGGCCACAGGACTGGAAAAGGTCAGTTTTCATTCCAATCCCAAAGAAAGGCAATGCCAAAGAATGCTCAAACTACCGCACAATTGCGCTCATCTCACAGGCTAGTAAAGTAATGCTCAAAATTCTTCAAGCCAGGCTTCAGCAATTCATGAACCATGAACTTCCAGATGTTCAAGCTGGTTTTCGAAAAGGCAGAGGAACCAGAGATTAAATTGCCAACATTTGCTGGATCATCAAAAGAGCAAGAGAGCTCCAGAAAAACATCTATTTCTGCTTTATTGACTATGCCAAAGCCTTTGACTGTGNCCAGACTCCTCTGTCCATGGGATTCTCCAGGCAAGAATACTGGAGTGGGTTGCCCTGCCCTCCTCCAGGGAATCTTCCAACCCACATCTTTAAAGTCTCCTGCATTGGCAGGTAGGTCCTTTACCACTAGCACCATCAGAGAAGCCCATCTTTACTCTACAAGGGCAGAATTGTATGTTGCAGTAGATACTATATGATTTACAAAACCTAAAACAGCTACTACCTGGCCTTGTTCTAAAACACTTTCATCCTCTAGAAGAAAAACTATAACTCCATCACATTAATGAAATTGGCATTAATAGTTTAATTAGGGGAATACCCATCTGCCAGTTTCTATTATTAAGAATATTGACTTTTCCACTAAAAAGCTGTCTTCTTAGCTTTAAAATGAGGAAATTGCTACGTTACATGGTTATGTAATTGAATCATAGATGGTCAACTCTAAAGTCACTCTGTACCTTTCTAAGACCTTTTGTGGCTAATGTTTAGAGACTTATCTCCAGAGCAAGATAGGCTAGGCATTATTGGTCTCTTTCTGTGGATTAAAAAAGAGAAGGAAAGACAGACATGGAGAACTTTGGAGTATCTTGCTCACAACCTGGCAACTAGTTAAGAGAATGAAATTGAGACTTAAACCTGGGCCTCTGGACTTTGAATTTAGATCCTTCTCTGCCTTGACTAGCATGTGAGATGAGTGCAGTTNGACACACACACAGACACACACAGAGACGTATACAAGCAATCAGTAACTGACTTTAGAAACCCCAAAGGACCTGACATTTCTACTTTAACCGAATCAAAACATTGTCTTATAGCCAAAAGGGTAACTTTCAGATAATATGCTATGGAAAATTCCTCAGAATAAATTGCTGAAATTCCCATAGTAAGCCATATAATCATTCCCAGACCACTTTTAAAGTGTAGACCGAAAGTCAAGACTGTTCGCCTTAAGGTTTGTTTTATAATAGTAGACAGTAAATTTTTACCAACATCTGAAATAATGGATATTTTATATAAAATCTAGGTTTTGAAATCTCCTTAGCAAATCAGAAGGTATGATTACAATGGGCATCTATTTCTTGCAAGGTAATAATTGCCTCTATTAATAGAGGGAGTTATTTTTTCTCTTTGTTCCCTCAAATCTCTGTTGTGTTGTGTTGATTCTGACCCAGTTTCCATGTTCTACCTTATATCTGACTAGATTCCTTCAATCCTTTCTTTGGTCTTTCTGACATTTGAGATATGGCCATTATTTGGAAAATCACAGAATGTTCTTCAAGATTTTAGATAACAAAGAATCTTCACACCTGAATTTACCCATATTTCAGTGTTATTTATTTTTAGACCAAGTATTTATCCTCTTTTTCTTGCAGTTGTCTAGATTTATTTACATTCTTCCCCTCTTATTTGAACTTATATATTTTTGGCTTTCTTTGAATACTGTTTTCACTTTTAATTACGGACTCTGTGTGTCTATCACCCAGCTGAAATAACTGTCTCTTATACACATCTTATTTTGCAAATGTGCCCTGCTAAATAAAATAAGATGGATATCTTTAGAATATAAAAGTTCTAAGTACTGCTTATTTTTTTACTTTTTATATTCCCTTTATATCTATATCTACCTATATCTATCTATATATATATACACACATATATATAGTGAAGATTCATTGGGTAATGCATCTGACCCCATCCACTTAAAAGTAATTTGCTTTTGAAAATAGACTTCAATGTTTTCTAAGAAATCTTGATACAGTATTCTCATGCTTATAGAGAAACAGCATATCTCAGACCTACATGGCATCTTAAATAATGTCCAGACAACGACCACATCTCACCAACTCTCCCACTTCCCCTGTAGCGGATGCCTGTACTGTCCTTTCTCTAAGTGACTACATAGCTCCCCATTGGACACACTGCTTATCCTCCTGCACTTAATGACTCATTCTTCGCCTAAAGTCAAGGTGTGAGCTCTTACAAATGCAAACTTCTCAGTACCTCCTCATCCACACTCCTGAATACAACCTTTAAAGCTCTAACTGATCTGGACACCAGCTAAATTCATCTAATTCCTTGTGCTTACTTGTACCCGAGTGTGCTGACTTTCTTCTGTTCCTTGAACCAACTACGTCTGTCTCTTTCTCCCAGATGTGGCTCATGATCTTCTGATCTTCTCTCTGTCTGCAAAGCTCTCCCTCAGATCCCCAAAGTCTCACTTCTTCTCATCATTCCGATTATGCTCAGATGTTATTTCCTCAGAAATACCTTCCTTTTCTTTCTCCTCTCCCAACCAGCCCACCTACATTAGTCCTTGCCCCCAATCCTATCACTCTGAATCACTCAGGGTTGGCCAGGGTGCACTCAGAAAAAAACAACCCTTAAAGGCCAGTGGCTTATCACATCTATGGTTTAGTTCTTGCTCAAGTTAATATCCATCATGTTTCATATTTTCTTACTTCAGGAACCAGGCTGACAGATCCTCCACCATTTACACAGCACTAGTAACTATGGCACAGTAGTCAAGAATCAGTCTGCCAAAGCAGGAGACCAAAGAGACACAGGTTCAGTCCCTGTGTGAGGAAGATCCCCTGGGGGAGAAAGCGGCAACCTGTACCAATATTCTTGCCTCGAGAACCCCATGGACAGAGGAGCTACTGGGCTATAGTCCATGGGGTCTCCAAGAATTAGACATGACTGAGCGACTGAGAACACACACTCCCAGTAACTGTGCCGGGAAGAAAGGATCAGTCACGGAAAATCAAGTTTTGGCTCTTAAAGCTTCTAAGCAGAAGCCATGTCTGTCATTTCTGTTCACATTTAATTGGTCAGAGTGAGTCATGTAGGCATATATGACATCAAGAGAGTACAAAGGTGCCATTCTAACACGTGCCTGCTAGCAATTATCATAATCTTCTTCAGTCTTCTTAATAGCATTCATTACTACCTGAAATTTTATTTATGTTTTATACTCACCTGTTTTTCTCCAAATTTTATTTTATTTTAAAGGGGATATAGTTGCTTTGCAATGTTATGTTAGTTTTTGCTGTACAATGAAGTGAATTAGCTATGAGCAAGCTGGTTTTAGAAAAGGCAGAGGGCCAGAGATCAAATTGCCAACATCCGCTGGATCATGGAAAAAGCAAGAGACTTCCAGAAAAACATCTATTTCTGCTTTATTGACTATGCCAAAGCCTTTGACTGTGTGGATCACAAGAAACTGTGGAAATTTCTGAAAGAGATGGGAATACCAGACCACCTAACCTGCCTCTTGAGAAATCTGTATGCAGGTCAGGAAGCAACACTTAGAACTGGACATGGAACAACAGATTGGTTCCAAATAGAAACAGGAGTACGTCAAGGCTGTCTATTGTCACCCTGCTTATTTAACTTCTATGCAGAGTACATCATGAGAAACGCTGGACTGTAAGAAACAGAAGCTGGAATCAAGATTGCTGGGAGAAATATCAATAATCTCAGATATGCAGATGANAAGGGGACGACCGAGGATGAGATGGCTGGATGGCATCACTGACTCAATGGACGTGAGTTTGAGTGAGCTCCAGGAGTTGGTGATGGACAGGGGAGGCCTGGTGTACTGCAATTCATGGAGTCTCAGAGTCGCACAAGAGTGAGCGACTGAACTGAACCGAACTGAACTGAACTGAAGGCTCCACAATTGCCTGTAGAAATGCAGAAAACCAGAATACACCAATACCCACAAAAGAAATAAAGAAGTAACCAAAGATATGCACCCCACCTCCCACCAGCTGGACCCAGTCTCCTAGATACAGAAGTTTCCTGGGCTATTTAAACTGCCTCTGGGACAGAGGAGATAAGTGTCTGATACCTGTATTTTCATGAGTATTTCTTGGTATTATTTGTTCCTTTCTAGCTTTTTGAGTTGTAGTATAACTCACTTGCCTCCATTTTTGGTGATAGAGCTAAATAACAGTATGATTTTCCTCTGCGTTTTGTTCAGCTGTATCCTGTAGACCCGAAACACTTAAGGCTTCCTTAGGACAGTTTTAGAAATTCTGCAAGTTTATTTCCCCTTTGACCCAGGAGTTGTTAATAGACAGTTTTGTTTTTCCAGGTGGAAATGCCTTTTGTTTTTTTATTTTCTTATTAATTCCTAGTTTTATTGCATTTAGTCAGTGAGGGTAGCTGGTAATACTTATATTTTGGGGACTTTACTGAGGTTTTCTTCATGGCCTAATAGATGGTCATTTTTTAAATGAATGTGTACTTGGAAAGCAGGCATGGGTACAAAATTTGAAATATATCCACAAAGTCTTCCTTATTCACTGTGTTGTTTGGTCTTTGATGTAATAAGGCAGATAAGTATTTTCCATGCTGATTTTTTTGGCATCTTGATTTGTCTAGGACTGAAAGGGTGAGTTGCCCTTTTGCATATGTCTGTCTTTATATCCTGCTCCTGTGAGCCTCTGTTCATGTTTTCTCTCCTCTCCTATGGTTTCTGTTACATGACAGTCACTTCTGTGTAGTCTAACGCATAGACACTAATAAGTTTTATATCTTCATTGTGAAATGTGGCCGTTGGCATTATAAAACAGCCTCTTTTTTTTTTTCATTTAAGTTTATGGGCCGAAATTCTACCTTGTCTACTATCAAATTGCAACACCTGCTTTCTTTCAATTAGAGTTTGTATCCTTACCGGAGTTTTATTTATTTTTCTCAGTTACTTTGTATTAGGCATATCTCCCAGATACAGCTTTGGGTTGTGTTAGGCTTTTGAGCCAATCAAATGTAATTTTTTAAATGAGTGAGTTACATTTATTGATATAACAATATGTTCCATTTGGTTCTTTCATATCTCACGTAATGTAATATATACACATGTTTACATGTATGTAGATATGTGTATACTATGTATGTCATGATTCACACACATGCATATTTAGTCTTTCACTGTGAGGTCCTTTTCTCTGCTATTCTGACATTATTTACCAGAATAGTTATTTAAGAAAGTTTATATATTCCTTCTAGTGTTTCTCTTGTTACCTTTGCATGCTAGTCCCATCTCCTCTTTCTTCAGTCAGCCAGTCTCAGTATAGATACAAATAAACCAAAATGAATATCAGGTTTGCATTAGACTCTAAGGCTTCTATTTTAGATTTTTTTTTTTTGAAAAACGTCTCTTAAGCATCTAAATGATGCATAGCCAGTTGTGGACTGTAGGCCACCAGGCTTCTCTGTCCATGGAATCCTCCAGCAAAAGTACTGGAGTGGGCTGCCATGCCCTCCTCCAGGGGATTTTCCTGACCAGAGATCAAACCCATGCCTCCTACGTCTTCTGCATCGACAGGCGAGTTCCTTACCAGTAGCACCGCCTGGAAAGCCCTCCGTCCATGGGAGAAGCGAGAAAATCAGATCGTTTTCCGTATGGCAAAATTTCTCCCAGATTCCTGATTAAGAATGGGTCTCAGCTATGGCAATAGACTTTAGCTGGTAACCGGTAGCTCTGTTCCTTCCCTGCTCCTCTTCCCTGACCAGTGAATTGTCAGATGAGGTGCTCAGACTCAGCCGTGTCCGACCCTGCTACCCCCTGGACTGCAGCCCGCCAGGCTCCTCTCTGCACGGGATTTCCCAGGCGAGAAGACTGGACTGGTTGCCGTATCCTCCTCCAGTCTTCTGCTCCTGATCCACATGATAATATAAGGTGCTATCACTTGATTTGTCAGTTGCAAGTAATATTTCACTCTTGGCTAATACCTACCAGGTAATCAGTGAGTTGATTCACCCTCCTCTTTCGCCTCACGGTTTTGCTTACATCTTTTCTATATCGCCAGAACACACAACGCAGGGCAAATCTGTCATCCTAGACTCAGCTTCCAGTCTTAGTCCTACAGTTAAACATCTTCAGTTCTTTCCGAAACACTCTAGGCTGAGTCTTTTCTGATTACTTTCCGGTTGTCTAGGGCCCATTCTCATGCAGACTCCCCAGGCAGGGCCCACAGGGATGTGTTCCTTGAGCTCTTTAACGTCCCCTGCAGTTTCTCTGTGCCCTTTGTACTTGAAGGAAAGCTGGGCTGCTCACAAAATGCTCCCATCACAGTTCCTTTTCTTGACTATCTTTAAAAGGTTGCTTTCTTGCATAAAATGTTTCTGTTGGGAAGATTGACACCACTCTCACTGTTTTTCTATTACTAGTTATTTTGACATGTTNTATTATGGCTAGAATAGATGTGTTTTTCTCTCTTTAAAGAGAAGAAGATATAAAGGCACAAGTAGCTGAAAATAGAAATAGGTAAACATGAACCATACGCTAGTAAACATAAAAAAGATGCACTGACCACATCAGGCAAACTATCCTTCACTCCATGTTACTTAGCAACATCAGTAAATAGACTTTAAGAAAAGTAATATTACTGGAGACTAAGGAGAACATTTTATAATGATAAAAGAGTCAGCATATCAGAAATGCATAATAATTATAAAGTTGCATGCTCCCAATAGCAGCACTTTAAAATACATGAAGCAAAAACTGTGAGAAAAAAAGAGAGAAAAATAGGCAAGTCAACAATCTCAGTTGAAGGCATCAACAACCTCCTGTCAGTGATCCACAGAACAACTAAACAAAACATTAGTGAATAATAGATCTCACAAGCATTGACCATAGAGTGACATGTATGAAAAGTAATTTTTTCAACTGTATATAGAATTTTCATCAACAGAAACCACATACGGGGGTACAAACAAGTCTTGACACATATGAAAAAACATCACATATGGTATATATTTTCATCACAGTGGAATTACAGTGACAATGTAAAACAGTAAGATATCTTTTTAAAGCCTCAGATATTTGAAAATTGAACAGTACACTTCTATAAAACCTGTGGATCAAAGAAGAAATCAAATGGAAAATTAGAAAATGTTTCAAATTAAATGATAAATAAAATCCAACATATCAAATTTGTAGTTTATAGCCAAGGAAAAAATAAGGAGACTATTTCTAGCTTAAAATGTTGGTATTAGAAAAAACTTGAAATGGGATTTAAATCAAGTTTCTATGTGAAAAGAAACATAAAATCAAGTTTCTTTCTTTTTTTCTTCTATGGTAGAAACCTATACAAGTTGAGTACCCTAAAATTAAAGTATACCAAAAGAAAAAGTCTAAAGATAAGCACAAAAATCAATAAAATGGAAAACAGAAAAAGCTACAAAGAGAACTAACAAAGTTAAAAATTGATTCTTCAAAAAGATTAATAAAACTGATAAACCCTCCACAAGATTGATCAAGGAAAGAAAAAAGAGAAAGCTAGTTAGCCTTAGCAATAATAAAAGAAGAAACAGAATAAAAATGCTGCAGACATCACAGGAATAATAAGGGAATGGTATAAACAACTTTTTGTGTATTTCTTTTAATTTAAAAAATTCTATGTTTAACTGGAGCATAATTGCTTTACAGTATTGTGCTGGTTTCTGTCATACATCCACATGAATCAGCCACGGGTACACAACGTCCTCTCCCTCTCATACCCCTCTCCCACCTCCCACCCCACACAGCCCCTCTAGTTGTCATGAAGTTACAGTTTGAGCCCCCTGAGTTATGCATGAAATCCCCACTGTCTATCTGTTTTACATATGGTAATGTGCATGCGTGGGCTTCCCTAGTAGCTCAGCTGCTTAAGCCGAGCAGGAGACTCTGGGTCAGTTCCTGGGTGGGAAGATTTCCCTGGAGAAGGGACAGGCTATCACCTCCTGTACTCCTGGGCTCCGGGGTGGCTCAGACAGTAAAGAATCTGCCTGCAGTGCGGGAGGTCCGGGTTTGATGCCTGGGTTGGGAAGGTCCCCTGGAGGAGGGCATGGCCACCCACTCCAGCAGCTTGCCTGGAGAATCCCCATGGACAGAGGAGCCTGGTGGGTTACAGTCCACAGGGTCACAAAGAGTCAGACACGACTGAGCAGCTAAGCTCAGCACAGCACAACGTGTATGCTTCCATGCTGCTCTCTCAACCCACCCCATGCTCNAGCTTGCCTGGAGAATCCCCATGGACAGAGGAGCCTGGTGGGTTACAGTCCACAGGGTCACAAAGAGTCAGACACGACTGAGCAGCTAAGCTCAGCACAGCACAACGTGTATGCTTCCATGCTGCTCTCTCAACCCACCCCACGCTCTCCTCCCCCACTGTGCCCACTGGTCTGTCCTCTGTGTCTGCATCTCCACTACTGCCCTTCAAACAGGTTTATCAGCATCGCTTTCTAGATTCCATATATATGCCTTAATATGTGATATGCTAAGCGAGCTAAGTGTTAGTCACGTAGTTGTGTCTGACTCTTTGTGACCCCACGGACTGTAACCCACCAGGCTTCTCTGTCCATGGGATTCTCCAGGCAAGAATACTGGACTGGGTAGCCATTCCCTTCTCCAGGGGATCTTCTCAACCCAGAGATCGAACCTGAGTCACCTGCATTGCAGGCAGATTCTTTACCTATCTGAGCCACGAAGGAAGCCTTTTAATATGTGATATTTGTTTCCCAATACTGAAACTAACACTAAATGAAAGAGAAATTCTGAAGAGCTTGTTTCAATCAAAGAAAGTAAATTCATATTAATAAAACTCCCTAAAATGAAAATGAGGCATACAGAGTGAAGTAAGCCAGAAAGAAAAACACCAATACAGCATACTGACACATATATACGGAATTTAGAATGATAGTAAGGACGACCCTGTATGTGTGACAACAAAAGGACACAGACATAGACAATGGACTTTTGGCCTCAGAGGGAGTAGGAGAGGGCGGGATGATCTGGGAGAATGGCACTGAAGCATATATACTGTTATGTAAGAAACGAATCACCAGTCTCTATTTGATACAGGATGCAGGATGCTTGGGGCTGGTGTACGGGGATGATCCAGAGAGACGTTGGGGGGTGGGAGGTGGGAGGGAGATTCGGGATTGGGAGCTTGTGTGCACCTGTGGTGGATTCATGTCGATGTATGGCAAACCCAATAGAGTATTGTAAAGTTAAATTTAAAAATAAATAAATAAATAAATTTTAAAAAAAAAGAAAAGAAAATGAGGCATACGTATCACAAAGTAAATTATTAGCCAATATCCTCATTAATATATATGAAAAGTTCTTAAAATTTTAGCAAGTTGATTACATAAATGAATAACATATTATGACCCAATGGAGTTTATACCAGAAAGGAAAGGTTGGTTTAACATTTTAACATCAATATTAAAATATCATTAAATATAGTAACAGCTAAAATAAAGATTATAATCATCTCAAGGATTCAGAAAAACATGTGACAAAATCCAGCTTATATTGTTGATTAAAACTTTCAGCAACAAGGAATAGAATAGAACTTTCTCAACTGAAAAAAGACATCAATGAAAAGCTTCAACCTAACCTCATAATTACAGATGAAAGACTGAATGTTTTCCTGCTGAGATCAGAAATGACAGAAGAATGTTCATTCCTACCAAGTCTATTCAATGTTTTATAGAATTTTGTAACCTTTGAAATCAGACAAGAAAATAAAGAGTTAAGGGCATGCCTATTAAAAGGAAAGAATAAAGCTGAATTAATCATACATGATAAAATTATCTATGTAAAAAACCTCATTAAATCTACCAATTTAAAAAAGATACTGGAAAAAAATCATATTATTTATCAAAATTTCAATATATAAGATCAGTATATAAAAATCAGTTTTTACTCTACACTTTATTGATAAACAATTGTAAATTAGAAGTATAAAAACAATAGAATTTATGATAGCATCAGAACAAATAAAATACTTAGGAAAAATTTTAACAAAAGATACACAAGTCATGCACAATAAGAACCACTAGCTATTTACAAAGAAAATTAACCTAAATAAGGGGATAAATATATCAGGCTTCTAGTTTAGAAACCTCAATATTGTTAATACATTAATTCTTCAAGGGGGGTTCAGGATAGGGAACACATGTACACCCATGGCAGATTCATGTCAAAGTATGACAGAACCAATACAATATTGTAAAGTAATTAGCCTCCAAAAAAAAAAAAATTCAAAGCAAATCCCAATCCAGAGCTCAGAATGTTTTTCCGTGGAAATTG
Source organism: Neotragus pygmaeus (assembly GCA_006410875.1). Classification (NCBI taxonomy): domain Eukaryota; kingdom Metazoa; phylum Chordata; class Mammalia; order Artiodactyla; family Bovidae; genus Neotragus; species Neotragus pygmaeus. Next base: position 573,216 of record SJYV01039606.1, on the reverse strand, counting down.
ACAGACCAAGTCTAAAATTCATGTGGAAGTGTAAAGGCCTGAATATAGACAAAGAAACTTTGAAAAAGAAGAATATAGTCCAAAACACCGGCATGGAAACAACTGGCTGCCTAGATGCAAAACACAAGCTTTGACCCCATCTCTCACTACAGAGAAAAATTAAGTCAAAGTGGATTGTAGACCTACATAAAACCCTAAAACTATAAGACTTTGGGGGGGAAAAAATGGAAGAAATCTTTGTGGCCTTCGTATATGAAAAGATTTCTTATATATAAGACCAAAAGCAAGATCCCTGGAAGAAAAACATCAATAAGTCAGATTTCAAATATTTTAAAAAATTGTTTTGTGAGAGACATTGTTAGGATGATGATAACCTGAGCCACATACTGGGGGAAAATATTTTCAAATCACCTGTCTGGTTGTGGACTTACACTGAGACTGCATAAAACACTCTCAAAACTCAACCACAAGGAAATAACAGCAACAGTTCAGTCACTCAGTCATGTCCAGCTTTTTGCAACCCCATGGACTGCAGCACGCCAGGCTTCCCTGTCCATCACCAAATCCAGAAGCTTGTTCAAACTCATGTCCATTGAGTTGGTGATGCCACCCAACTGTCTCATCCTCTGTCATCCCCTTCTCTTCCTGCTTTCAATCTTTCCCAGCATCACGATCTTTTCAAATGAGTCAGCTCTTCGCTTCAGGAGGCCAAAGTATTTGAGTTTCAGCTTCAGCATCAGTACTTCCGATGAATATTCAGGACTGATCTCCTTTAGGATGGACTGGTTGGATCTCCTTGCAATCCAAAGGACTCTCAAGAGTCTTCTCCACCACCACACTTCAAAAGCATCAGTTATTTGGCACTCAGCTTTGTTTACGGTCCAACTCTCACATCCATCCATGACTACTGGAAAAAACGATCGCTTTGACAAGATGGACTTTTATTGGCAAAGTAATGTCTCTGCTTTTTAATATGTTATCTAGGTTGGTCATAGTTTTTCTTCTAAGGAGCAAGCATCTTTTAATTTCATGGCTGCAATCACCATCTGTAGTGATTTTGGAGCCCAGAAAAATAAAGTCTGACACTGTTTTCACTGTTTTCCCATCTATTTCCCATGAAGTGATGGGACCGGTGGTCATGATCTTAGTTTTCTGAATGTTGAGTTTTAAGCCAACTTTTTCACTCTCCTCTTTCACTTTCATCAAGAGGCTCTTTAGTTCTTCTTTGCTTTCTGCCATAAGTGTGGTGTCATCTGCATATCTGAGGCTATTGATATTTCTTCGGGCAATCTTCATTCCAGCTTATGCTTCAACCAGCCTGGCATTTCATACGATATACTCTGCATATAAGTTAAATAAGCAGGGTGACAATATACAGCCTTGACGTACTCCTTTCCCTATTTGAAACCAGTCTGTTGTTCCATGCCCAGTTCTAACTGTTGCTTCCTGACCTGCATACACATTTCTCAGGAGGCACGTAAGGTGGTCTGGTATTCCCATCTCTTTCAGAATTTTCCACAGTTTATTGTGATCCACACAGTCAAAGGCTTTGTTTTAGCATTGTCAATAAAGCAGAAGTAGATTTTTTCTGGAGCTCTCTTGCTTTTTCAAGGATCCAACAGATGTTGGCAACTTGATCTCTGGTTCCTCTGCCTTTTCTAAATCCAGCTTGAACATCAGGAAGTTCACAGCTCACACACTGCTGAAGCCTGCCTTGGAGAACTTTGAGCATTACTGTGCTAGTGCATGCAATTGTGTGGTAGCCCGAGCATTCTTTGGCATTGCCTTTCTTTGGGATTGGAATGAAAACTGACCTTTTCCCCTCCTGTGGCCGCTGCTGAGTTTTCCAGATTTGCTGGCATATTGAATGCAGCACTTTCACAGCATCATCTTTCAGGATTTGAAATAGCTCAACTGGAATGCCATCACCTCCACTAGCTTTGTTCATAGTGATGCTTTCTAAGGCCCTTGACTTCACATTCCAGGATGTCTGGCTCTAGGTGAGTGATCACACCATCATGAATATCTGGGTCATGAAGATCTTTTTTGTACAGTTCTTCTGTGTATTCTTGCCACCTCTTCTTAATATCTTCCGCTTCTGTTAGGTCCCTACCATTTCTGTTCTTTATTGAGCCCATCTTTGGATGAAATGTTCCCTTGGTATCTCTAATTTTCTTGAAGAGACCTCTAGTCTTTCCCATTCTGTTGTTTTCCACTATTTCTTTGAACTGATAGCTGAGGAAGGCTTTCTTATCTCTTCTTGCTATTCTTTTGAACTCTGCATTCAGATGCTACTAGCAGGAAGGTCCTAGGTGTTTGATATCTTTATCATGATGGGTGTTGGTTACACAAATGTATACAGATGTCAAAAATTCAATATATGCAATGTGATGTCAGTTACAACTCTATAAAGTTTTTTAATCAATTACTATTTCTACAGTTTAGCAAGAACAATTAGAAACTGAAACTTAAGACGATAATTCCATTTACAGTAGCTTCCCAAAAGTTTAATATTTGGGAGTAAGTTTAACAAAACACATGAAGAACCTCTGTACTTAAAACTACAAAATTTTGCTGTGAGAAATTTTCTCAAGACCCAAATATTTGGAGAAATACATCATGGCCATGGGTTAGAAGAATCCATATTATTAAGATATATTCATGGCCATGGGTTAGAAGAATCTGTATTATTAAGATATATTCATGGCCCTGGGTTAGAAGAATCCATATTATTAAGATATATTCATGGTCCTGGGTTAGAAGAATCCGTATTCTTAAGATATATCCTCTGTAAATTCATGTATAGATTCAGTGCGGTCCTATTCATGTTCCCCTAGTCTTTTTTATGAAAATTGACAAGATGACTCAAAATTTTATATGCAAATGCAGAGGGCCTAGAAAAGTCCAAACAATGTTGAAAAAGCAAAATCAGGCTGAGGACTTTGCTGTCTGAATTCCAGGTTTACTGTGAGGCTTCAGGAAGCCTGACAGTGTAATACTGGTACAGAAGTAGAGAGATGGAGGAAGCAGAAACAGAAATAGATGACATGTCCATGGTCAATGGACTTTTCACAAGCACACCAAGCAACTCAAAAGGAAAGCTAAATTCAGCAAATTGTAATGGAACAACTGACATCCACAAAGAAAAATGTTTATTTTGAACTCCCATGCTTCTGCACATCATACCAAAAAAATTTCACAATGAATCACAGATCTATATATCTTTGTATACCACAGATCTATAATGCTTTTAGAAGAAAATATAAGTGAATGCTGTTGCAACCTACGAGCAAAGATTTATTAGACAGAACCCAAAAATCAAGAGCCATGAAGAGAAAAATGATGAATTAGACTTACCCAAATTAAAAACTGATGCTCATCAAAAGACACCATTAAAATGAATAGGCAAACCACAAATACTTGCAAAACATTTGTCTGACAAAGGACATATTCAAAATACACAATGACTCCTACAATTCAATAATAGAAAGATGAACAGTCCAACTAAATTAAAATATGGGCAAAATAATAATTGAATCGACATTCCACAAGTAAAGCAGTATGAATGGTCAGTAACCGCACAAACCAATGTTCAGCATCTCTTGTCATCAAGGAAGTGCAAATTAAAACTGCAATGTGATATCACTACCTGCCCTAGAATGGTGAAAATTAATAAGACCGATAAAACCAATACCAACCAGGAAACAGAGCAACAAGAACCCTGGGTGAAACAGAAAATATTACAACCACTTTGGAAAAGTTTCAACAGATTTATTTATAAAGTTAAACCTACTCTGTGTATTTGTCTAAGAGAAATTAAAATCTATGTCCCTCCAAATTGTAAAATATTCACAGCAGCTTCATTACAGTGACTGAAAGTGACAATCTCCACAAATGACTGCATCTGTTTGTCAAAATTGTACAGTTAGTGTGTGTGTTTTGATGTCCGTAAATGTCGACTTAAAGAGGAAGCATAAGATTTAGAGGTCACCAAGATGGCGGGGTAGGAGATCCCAGCCTCCATCCTCACACGAAGAATCTAAAAAGGATGATATCATAGGAACAGAGACTAGATTGATGGTTACCAGGGACTGCAGGAGGGGGAAATGTGGAGATGTTGGTCAAAGTGTACAAACGTTCAAGAAGAATAATGTACAGCATAGTGAGGATGTTAACAATTCTGTAGTTACCAAGTTACACACTCACACTCTTCTGCATACCTAGAAGTTGCTCAGAGAGTAGATCATAACCGATCTCACTGTAACCACAAAATGGCAATTATGTGAGACGAAGGATGTGTTACCTAACCTTACTGTGGCAAACATTTCGCTACATACGCATGCGTCAGATAATCGCATTGTACACCTTCAATTTTTCACACAACTCATAACCCTCTGTACTGTCTTCTCTGGAAAAGTGTCTGTTCAGGTCTTCTGCCCATTTTGTTTAACTGGGTTGTTTGTTTTCTTGGCATTTTTGTTGTTTCACCTGTTTATGCATTTTGGTTATTAGCCCTTTACCTCCCATATCATTCGCAAATACGTTCTTTCACTCAGTAGGTTGTCTTTTGTTGTTTTTGATGGTTTCCTGTGCTGTGCAAAAGCTTTCAAGTTAGATTATGTCTCCTTTGTTTATTTATTGCTTTTATTTTTTCCCCCTTATTTTAGAGACAGGTCCAAAAAATTGCTAGAGTTTATGTCAAAGTGTGTTCTGCCTGTGTTCTTTTCTAGGAATTCTGTAGTTTCAGATCATGAATGTAGGTCTTTAAACTGTTTCAAGTTTGTTTTTGAATATGGTGTGATCGAGCATTCTAATCTTACTGTTTTACATGTGGCTCTCTGGTTTTCCCAGCACTGCTTACTGAAGAGACTCTCTTTCCCCGACTGTATACTCTTGCCTTTGTTAGGGTAACTAACCATGCATGCATATTAAGTCACTTCAGTCTTGTCCAATTCTTTGTGACCCTATGGACTGTAGCCCACCAGGCTTCTCTGTCCGTGGGAATCCTGCAGGCAAGAATACTGGAATGGGTTGCTGCCGGGGTCCAGCCCCATTGGATCTGGGGTAATTTGAAGCAGGGACAGAGTCAGCATCCTAGGAATTAATTGCTTAATTAAAGATATAGAGGGAGATTAGAAAGAAATAGTGTAGTAGGAACATTAGTGGAGAAAAAAAGGCTGAAAAACTTGGTTTACGTGGGATATCAATAAAGCTTCGAGACAAGAAGCTTGCACCACCTACATAGGCCACCGGCGCCCACTTGAATATCGGAGGGTGCCCCGCCTTGGGCTCCCTCTCACGTGGAACTTAAAAGCTAGGGCAAAATTAGCAGGCTTGGTGAGCACCCATGCTCCAGATGGGAATTCAGCCAGAAAAAAATGGAGAACAAGAAAGAATGACATGGGGGAATCAGTCTTCCCAGAAACTGATCCGTTTTCTTGATTTTCAGGTTTGCTTATATACCTTTTGTTACACATAGAGACAAATGGAAATATTAAAGTCACGCAGGAGTCAGCAGTCCAGACCTTTATCAAAATCAGGTGCTTCGTATAAATGTATACAAAAAGGTCTTATGGGTTTTACATCATCTTCTGGCCATGAGGCCTGCTGACATTTTATGATCCTTTCTCTCTGATAACGGTCAGTCAACCAAAAAACTTATTTTCCAGGGGTGATTTTTCTTAAACCAGGCACCACCCTCTGAAGGTACCAGATAAAGTTGCATTCCTATAGGGTGAGGGTGTAGTGGGTTGCAATTAAGAAAGGAATTTACTTAACCTAAGGTTAACATGATTAATCTTAAAGGTTAATACTTATTTCTCCTATATGCTAGTTATATTCATTATAAGGGCAGGGAATATGGAGATTTAGCAGCAAATATCAGCCCAACAAATGAAAAACTCTTCACCAATATAATTCCTAATCAACCCACTATACTAATAATTTCTAACTTCCAAAAGAATCTGCCTTTAGTAAGTCTAAAACATCTCATGCCTCTCATGGTTGGGAGGCTGTAAATAATCACGTGGCCACATGAAACTGTACAGGCAGGTGAGATAACCTTCAGAGGAGTTCGTAGATTGAAACACTTTTGTCATGCCCAGGAATTTTTATTAACTGGAGCTGTAGGTTAACTCCTTCTCCGAGAGAGGTGATGGGGGAGAGCCCCCTGTAAAGTCAGAGATGTAGGTGAGAGCATAAAACAGTAAAGTAGGCAGACTCTGGTTTTGGAGGTAGATGCTCGGGAACAGGGGGTTTCCTGAGGCTTGATCCCGCCTTTGCGTATGCCGAAGCCTCCTTCCTCATGACTTTTGCCATGGGCGAAGTTCCTCACGCTGGCTCCCGGCAGGTTGCCATGCCCTCCTCCTGGGGATCTTCCCAACCCAGGGACTGAACCTCCATCTCCAGCGTCTCCTGCATTGGCAGGCAAGTTCTTTACCACTAACACCACCTGCTACTACTAAGTCACTTCAGTCGTGTCTGACTCTGTGCGACCCCAGAGACAGCAGCCCACCAGGATCCCCTGTCCCTGGGATTCTCCAGGCAAGAACCCTGGAGTGGGTTGCCATTTCCTTCTCCAATGCATGAAAGTGAAAAGTGAAAGTGAAGTCGCTCAGTTGTGTCTGACTCTTGGCGACCCCATGGACTGCAGCCTACCAGGCTCCTCCGTCCATAAGATTTTCCAGGCAAGAGTACTGGAGTGAAGCCCTAATTACTCATAGGTGAGTGGGTTTATTTCTGGGCTCTCTTTTCTTCTATTGATCTACATGTCTGCTTTCTGTGCCAGTATCATGCTGTTTTGATTACTGTATCTTTGTTCAAAAGTCAGGGAGCAGGGAGCAGGCAGTGTCAGTATTAGTGATTAGGGAAGCAATGTATTAGTATCTGAAGAGAAGCCATCAACAGGCAGACGACAGAAACCTCTGGAGGCACAGGAGCACATAGTGTTTCTTCTGAGTCGCTCAGTGCTTTAAAGAATTATTAAGAAATGACCCCAGACCACATCTGCTGCCAGCACTTGTCAGGTGGCAGAGAGAAATGGGAGACTTCCACATGCTAAGATTGAAAAAAAAAAAACAAAACATTTTTATCTCTCTTTTGTCTAAGCATCAGTTCAGCTCAGTTCAGTCGCTCAGTCATGTCTGACTCTTTGTGACCTCATGGACTGCAGCACGCCAGGCCTCCCNTCCTATCGTAGCAGAGGAGAATACACTTAAAAAGAAGCAAAACAGACTCCAAGCTACACAATACAAGTCGTAAACCAGCTGCTCACATGATATCAGGAGGAAAGGAAACAAGGCAGTAAGTTGCCACTAGTGATGGTCACTGGAATCAAGGTCTCTGTGGCCTGGATGGAGCATGTAGGGTTTTTTTCTGCCCCTGGTAGGTAAGCAGAGCCCCAACTCACACCTAATGGTGATACGTGGGAGTTTCTGAGCTACTGAGCAAGCGAGGCTTCATCACACAAACAGAAGTTTTCCCTGATTCCTGACGGGAGGGGAAAGTTTAGGCCCATGGGGCACTCGGGCATGTGGGCCTAACCTGGTCTCCCAGGGAAGTCAGCAGAGAAGGATTCCAGAGCCTGGGAGAGAGTCCTCTGGAATTCAGAAAACAATGGGTTGTCCTTATTGATGGATGATAACTGGCTTAGATGCTCCCCAATTAAACGAGATGAGCACCCACCCTCAGGCTTCAAGCCAGGCAAGACTTGTCTAGAAATCCACTTTTCCAATCTAGCTTTAACAAGAAAAGAAATTTATAAATGGAGATGTCAAAACAATTGTAAAGGAAAATGTCAAATGGAAATTTAGATAATTCTGCTCCTTTAGTGGGAGTTCTAAAGCTACAGATAACACAGCCAAAGCAAAGAGGGCTGGAGCCAAAGTGGACTTCACCGAGATGAGTCATTAACTGCAATTTCCAGATCCACCACTCATCCAGGAAGGCTCGTCACGGAAAAGAGCTCGGCACACAGAGCTGGGCCCTTGGGGTCTACACAGCCCTCGCCCAGCGGTACATGCTGTGGTCTGAACTATCAGAATGTCTGCACACTCCAGGACAGGTGACACGTGCCATGATCAAAGCCAGCAGAAGGAAGAAAAACGCAGAGCAGACAAGGCAACGGGTCCTCCCAGAAGGGCTGATGGCAACCAGGCGCTAATGAGAGCATCCAGGTGACTAGGAGTGACATCCCAGGAATATCCTTCCCGAAAAGAGGCCTGAAATGATGAAATTACAGCCTCGGTGGTTGAAGGGAGGACAAATTGGGAGCTTCTTACTTTTCAAGTGTGTCAAACACAAGTTAATAACCAGCAGGGCCACATATATCTTCACCACCACTGGCCATTACATTCCCAACATGCTGTCATTCACACTGGGTCCACAGTGATTACGCTGTTGAACCCAGCAAGTTACTGTGGACGAGGAGTCCAACCTCAAGGACACATCATTTTTTTTCTTTTATATCAGATGCACAAACAGTAGGTCTACATGGCAGCAGTTCCAATATCTGGGAACCGCAGAGACTTGATCATTGAAAATTAGCCTAAAATGTGCAAATAGAAGATAAATGAGGTTAATCTAAACTTGCCCACAGTCCTCCTACTTATTAACCCTGCGACGGGCAGGTCACTCGGCTCCTCGGAGAGGCTGAGATGGCTCATCTATGAAACGCACCCCTGACACTCGACGGCTGGACCTGGGGCCTCCTGGAGTCCCTTCAGCTGCCCCCTCACTGAGCAGTTATTGTGCCAGGAGCCGGGAGGAGACACAGACGGAACAAGGAGACTTTGTTCCCATCTCCAAGGATCTTACCACCCAACTGGGGCGAACAGATGGTAATATCTATAACAAAGCAGGAAAAAGAAATCCAATACAATAGAGAAACAAAATACTAAAGAAATACAAAGAGCCAAGAGAGATTAATCCCATATGGCCCACAGGGGACAGTTGCATGAAAGAGGTGGCATGTGAGCCGATGGTTTTTAGGAAGGAAGGAACAAGGACCCTCACTAGGATGAAAGCAGTAACATGGAGCAGGAGCAATGGATCTGGGATATTCTAGAAAGCCAGGGCGGGCAGGCCTTGATGGGAGGTGGACAGACCACATTCCCTGGCTCCCCGTTCTTAAGCAAATTATTTGCAGCTCCGGGTCTTAACTCTTTAGAATCCACAACTTTGCAAAGCAGCTTAAGACAAGCTGAATTAACTCAAAGTAAAGTGAAAATGAAGTCGCTCAGTCATGTCCGACTCTTTGTGACCCCATGGACTGTAGCCTAACAGGCTCCTCCATCCACGGGATTTTCCAGGCAAGAGTACTGGAGTGGATTGCCATTTCCTTCTCCAGGGGGTCTTCCTGACCCAGGGATCGAACCCAGGTCTCCCACATTGTAGGCAGACGGTTTACCATCTGAGCCACCAGGGAAGTTTGTGCTTTATTTCAGTAATAGCTGTAAACACAGAATTACAAAATAAGCATATAACTAATAAATATAAGTACTTGTATATATACATATGTAAAGTAATATACGTATATGCATAGGTAGATAACTGCTAAAGAATTTAAGAGTAATGAACTTGGGCAATTAAACTACTTTCTCATGATACTTTAGATGTTTTTATCAGGGTGTAATACTCGAGATTGGAAGATGGGGGACAAAAGGAAAATTTGATGATGACTGTCAGCGTTTCAGTAAGAAATCATCTCACAGATAATGATGGTAAAAACAATCTTTGAATTATTTGATAGTGAAATATTTGCTTTATTCTAATTTTTCACAGTGTTTCCCATTCTAGAAAAAGAGGACCAATGAGACCTATGATAAAATGAATAAATGCAAAGTCTGCTAGAAAGAATAATAATAACAAGCAAACAAACCAAAAAAAAGTGCAGTGTTGCAAAGCTGCTGTGCTATAAACCAACCCTAAAGGAAGCAGAGGGCAGGAAGAGGGTGGGGAGGGGGATAATAATCCTCTCTAGAGACCATCTCTAGAACCATGCAACCAGCTCCACCCATTAAGATGGGCACAACTGAAGTTATCTCAGAATGTTATCCAGATGCTTAAAGAGAAGCTTCCTATCTCCATACTTGTTTCATCTTCATATGACCAGAGGGTCGGCATGGAGAAGACCAACTAAACTCGATCCACGGCCTCATCTAGCAGAAGCAGAGCAAACGAGGAGAAATTAAAAGAAAGACCCTTCTGTTGAATACTGAAAAGAAATTTCTAGCATCCAAGACTCCTTTCACGGGAGCAGGACTTTGCAGATGGAGATGTTCAGATAAAGGCTGGACACAGTACATGGCATTTCTCAAGCATTGTCCCAGGTTCTTTACAAACATTAATATAGTTAATTTGTATAAAGCCATATGAGGTGAGGCCTTTTCTTATTCCATATTCAGATAAGAAGGGCTTCCCAGGCAGTGCAGTGGTAAAGAATCCACCTGCCAACGCAGGAGACACAGGGTCAACCTCTGTGTCGGGAAGACCCGCTGGGAAAGGAAATGGAAACGCACTTCAGGGTCCTGCCTGGGAAGTCCCGTGAACAGAGGAGACTGGTGGATCACAGGCCATGCGGTCGCAAAGTGTCGGACACAACTGAGCATGCGCACAGACGCAGCCAATGAGAAAACCAAACACGGAGATCACGTGACCTTCCAAAGCCACCCAACCAGGAAGCCACCCAGGCTGTCCAGCCCCGGGGCCCCCACCGTGGTCCGTCTGCTGCTGAGAGCACCCTGCGGAGTCAAACCACGGGCGGACAGATGACACAAAGCAAACCCAAGGCCGCGCAAGTCTGCAGAAGGATCACAGGTGTGTCCCGCCCCGAACTCGGGCCTGAGGCATGCTCAGAGGAAAGAAGAGAAAAGGAACAGTTCCTTATATCCATGGGGTCTAGTCAGACTGACCGGGAAGGCAGTGGCNAACCCAAGGCCGCGCAAGTCTGCAGAAGGATCACAGGTGTGTCCCGCCCCGAACTCGGGCCTGAGGCATGCTCAGAGGAAAGAAGAGAAAAGGAACAGTTCCTTATATCCATGGGGTCTAGTCAGACTGACCGGGAAGGCAGTGGCGCCCCACTCCAGTACTCTTGCCTGGAAAATCCCACGGATGGAGGAGCCTGGTGGGCTGCAGTCCATGGGGTCGCTGAGTCCGACACGACTGAGCAACTTCACTTTCAGTTTTCACTTTCTCGCATTGGAGAAGGAAATGGCAACCCACTCCAGGGTTCTTGCCTGGACAGTCCCAGGGACGGGGGGACCTGGCGGGCTGCCGTCTGTGGGGTCGCACAGAGTCGGACACGACTGAAGCGACTTAGCAGCAGCAGCACTCAGACTGAAATAGTATGCGCACACATAGAAATCAGATGTCTTGTTTTCTAACACAGAGAGTTCTGATCCTATTCCACACCCAGGCTCCAACCACCACCAGACATGACCCTGCCACTGTTGCAGACATTGCAGAAGCCTGAGGCTTTTGAACCGTGGTGTTGGAGAAGACTCTTGAGAGTCCCTTGGACTACAAGGAGATCCAACCAGCCCATTCTGATGGAGATTAGCCCTGGGATTTCTTTGGAAGGAATGATGCTAAAGCTGAAACTCCAGTACTTTGGCCACCNGAGGATGAGATGGCTGGATGGCATCACTGACTCGATGGACGTGAGTTGGTGATGGACAGGGAGGCCTGGCGTGCTGCGATTCATGGGGTTGCAAAGAGTCGGATACGACTGAGCAACTGAACTGAACTGAAGAAAAGGCAGGTGAAAAATACCTGAAGAGCCAAATAAAGAAAAAAACGCCCAATAATCAGGAGTGGAAACAGGTTCTTTTTTTTTTTTAATTGAAGAATAGTTTATATACAATGATATGTTAAAAAAACAAAAGGAAAGAGGCTCTGAAGATGAGTAACTGTGTGATTAACCTCGGTCCTCACTGAACACCTTCACACCCTCCCTCATGCCAACTTTAAATAAACAAGCTCATCACCTGCCAGACCAGCAAGGATGAAACATACTTGAACACACCTTGTTGCGAGGATGTGGACAGAAAAGCTCCTACATTCAGTGCTGATGAGACTGTCAGTGAGGATATTTTTGGAAGTAAACTCACAAAGAGGCCCTGTTGAGTAGAGAAGCCAGAGAAACTCCAGTCTGAGATTAAAGGAAAAGTCCGGGAATTGAGGGCCAGGAGAGAGGACCCAGGCTACACTAGGGATTGTGGGCAGAGGCTCCAAGTGCAAAGAGCTGGTGTGATTAGAGGGTTGGGAAGGAGGTAAGAGTGAGCACAAGGCACTACCGGGGTCAGGCTGGGAGGACGGTCAGGGAGGGTCAAGTCACACGAAGAGTTACCGATTACAGATAAGGGTGGAGCTGATCCCATTTGTGATTTCAGAAGCTCCAACATCATTTAAGTCTATATTCTCCAACACTTCTCAAGGTACTGAAATCAGTAAGAATCTGAGAAATGCCACTGAGCACCCCTGTAACTTGCCTGCATCTCAGCCTGGTGCCGGGCAGTCCCTAAGACAGCCTCTCGGACACTGCAGATAAGCCCAGGGTTAGACATATCACCCTCCGCTTCCCTGATGTCTTTTGGGCCTTCTCACATCTCCACTTCCCCAAAAATAAACAACTGAAAATGTCTATTTTNTGAATTTTGAGAAATTTGAAAACTCTCCCTCTTCCTTTAAAATAAATAAAGCTGGAAAAATGCGATAAGTGGACAGGTGGGCATCGATCAAAGGCTCCATCCTCAAAAGGAGTCCTTCTTCCAGGCTCTGTCTTCGTGACAAAATCACTGACTTTGCTGGGCATTTTTTGAAGCCAAAGGTGCAGCAGCTCCGCCCTTCTTTATTCAGTTCCTCCTGCTAATTCCCACACTCAGAAACTCCTCAGCACTCTGTTCAAGAGCATCTAGGGAAGCCTCACGCTGAGGAAGAGTATTTCACTCCAGCATGAATTAAGTGTCCCTTTGCCTCTTGTTTAAGCAAATAAAGCAGATCTGCCCCCACTCGTGTTCCCCTTCACCCTCCCTACGAGTGGGAAGTGGGGTGAATGAAGCCCCGATGCAGCGCCCGAGCTGGTGCAAGCCTTCAGCAAATGTCTCTGCCACAGAGCTGCCGGGCACACTTGCCGCGTGGGCCTCAGATTTCACGCTGGGGACCCAGGCACAGGAGAAGCGGCAGCTCCCCGTCTGTGTCCTTCACAGACAGGGGGAGCGACAACCACGCTGGATGGGATGAGGGTTCTCCTGTGTTTACTCAGCACCTACCCCTGCTGTGACCTTGATAATCCACAGATTTTATGTAAACAGAAAGTAACTGAGAAGCAGAACAACACGGTCTTGGAGAGTTGTCGATCATACACTGAAGAGAGTGATCAGATAACTGTGTGCCATACAACAAGGGCTCTTATTCATTTACAAACTAATTTTGTTTGTGATCAGGACAATTGACATTATATTATTTTTTAGTGAGAAAATCTGGGGGGAAATACAAAGAAAAGGGGGAATTTTGTGTAAGAAAGACAATCAAAAATTTTAAGTACTGTGGGATGAAAAGCATCTCCTGCAGTGTCCAGCCAGGGTTGAAATCACAAGACCCAAGGGCCTCTGATTCTCACTTAAGAGTTTGCAAGAGAACTCATCCTTCACGCGAAGTTGAGGGCGGGAGGCAGCAGAGCCCTGATTCTGCTCCCCCACCTCTCCCTGCATCTTCAAGGCAGTGAGGAGCAATGGCTCAGAGCACAGGGCCTGGGCCTGACTGGCACCGCCTCCTGGGCACTGTTGTGGGGATGCAGAGCAGCAGGCCATGTGGCAGCCACGGAGGGCAGGGTCCTTGCCACCATCTGGGGCAGAAGTTCCACTGTACACAAAGCCGCACATGCCTTTTCATGAAGACAGGTTTCCCTTAGAGGTCAGATCTTCGAATTTTCCATAAGTAACACAATGAATTTCGACAAACCTAGACAGTGTATTAAAAAGCAGAGACATCACTTTGCTGACAAAGGTTCGTAGAGTTAAACCTATGATTTTCTAGTAGTCATATATGGATGTGAAAGTTGGACCATAAAGGAGGCTGAGTGCTGAAGAATTGATGCTTTCAAATTGTAGTGTTAGATAAAACTCTTGAGAGTCCCTTGAACAGCAAGGAGATCCAACCAATCAATCCTAAAGGAAATCAACCTTGGATATTCATTGGAAGGACTGCTACTGAAGCAGAAGCTCCAATACTTTGGCCACTTGATGTGAAGAACTGACTCATTAGCAAAGACCAATGATGGGAAAGATTGAAGGCGGGAGGAGAAGGGGATGACAGAGGATGAGATGGTTGGATGGCACCACCAAATCAATGGGCATGAATGTGCGCAAACTCTGGGAGACAGCAGAGGACAGGGGAACCCAGCGAGCTGCAGTCCATGGGGTCGCAGAGTCGGACACGATTGAGCAACCAAACAGCAGCAAGAACACAGTGAACTCGGTGTGTCCTACTCATTACCCAAACCAGAAAGCGCCCCGACCAGGCACGGGAGGCAGGAGCTGACTGCTCTCGGTGGAGCTTCCTGATGAGCAGAGCCGCCAGCCAGCACCTAGCCTCCCCTTGCCATCGAGGGCTCGGCAAGACCCCATGGGCAGGAGCTGTAAGAGGAAGCCTGCTGCCAGGAACAGGGAGAGGGGCGCCGAGGAAGGTCTTGTTTTCTGATGAGAGGCAGGTAGTTGCTGGGACAGCCCCACCCCAGTTCTTCTGCCTTGGACGCCAGAGTGGTTCCAGAACTGTCACAACCAGTCGACAACCACGGGTCCCTAAGTAAAGAGGGCACTCAGAGTGGAGGGCAAAAGAAAGATTAGGTTTCCTGGTGGCAATATCAGGCTCCGCCAGCAAGCTAGAGACCCCACCCTCAACATCCCATAGCCGGGAGATCAATGCCTTTCTTGCTTAAATCCCTCCGTTCTCTCTAGCTATAAGCATTCCTGCTATACCAGCCAGTCTAAGAGCATAAGTGTGCATTTCCCATCAGAAAACAGTGAAATCTTGATGACTGATGCTAATTAACTGTGCAATTGTCACCTACCAGTAAGCAAGCAACGGAACCAAGAAGTGAGGATCCCTTTCGAAGGAATGAAGGCCTAGCCCTTACCCAGTGACCGAGCACGGGCTTCGGCTAAAATCCAGGAAACAAAGCCTGGAGTTTTAAACCTGAAGTTTTCAAGTCCTGTTTCTCTCTCTTTATATACCAAACATGTACAAAAATATGTACATGTTTTAAGACATTTATACGTATGCATAAATGCACATATTATAAGACATACTTGTGCCCCTGAGAAAAGTTGAGGTGGTGTACCACTTGCAGTTTTACAGTCTTTGCTCGTTTCCCATGATTCTGTACATTTTCAAGGATTGGTATTTGTAGCAGAGCACCCTTATTACTAATAACATCACCTTAAAAGTATACAGAGCTTTACTCTCTATAGCACTTTTATATGTACTCTGTTTTTAAAATGTCTATAAACTACAAAGGGGTTGGTATTTCTTTGATTGAGTGCAGAACAGAGTATGTGAAGACTTAGGAAAACTAGAATAAAATCATTCATATTCTTTACAGGCATATACAAGATAAGACAACAGGTTAGAAAGGAAGAAGGATGGGAAAATGAAAAAGGAGCTAGATATGAGAGTAAAATAATAATACAAACTGAAAATGCAATAACTCAAATGTGCTTTAGAAGTTGTAAAAAAAAAAAAAGTCACATGGAACGTGCACAAAATTTGATTAATAACTTGCAGGATGAACCAGAGAAGCTCCACAATTAATAGAGGGAAAGGATGAACACAGCCAAAAGGATGACAGAGAAAACTGTGGTCGCAAAGACGAGAGAAGAAAGAGCCAACATTCACAACTCAAGGTTCAAACTGGTCAAATGGAAGCAGCTCAGTGACTGATCATATTCCGGAGAATGAGGCAAATCTCAGTGAGGTTATAGGATTGAAATCATTCAGAGTTTATCCTCTGACTATAGAAAAAAGTATTCTAGAAGTAAATAACAGAAATATAACCAAAGAGTCCACAAATATTTGGAAACTCAGCAATATGCTTCTAAATAACCAATGAATCAAATAACAAATTACAGTGGAAATTATAAAATATTTTGTATTAAAGGATAATAAAAATGCAATAAAAGACAACTTGTGGGATGCAGCTAAAGGCATGCTTACAGGGAAATTAATAGCCTAAATGCTTATATACGAAAATAAAAAAGGCTTAAGATTCAAGACAGAATTATTTTGTATAGTTATAAAAAGAAAAGTAAATTAAACCCACATAAAATAAAGTAAATTAAGAAAAATACTTTAAAATGTACTACAAATGGACACATCAGTCAAGATGGTGCAGTAAGAAGATATGAAACTCACCTCACCACACAGACACATCAAAAGACATCTAAAAGTGGAGCAATTCTCACTGACAATTAACTGCAGACTGGCAGAAAGACTCCTGTACAATCAAGGTTGTACGAAAGTTCCACAAGTAATCTGGTAGGAAAGGAAGAAAAGTGATCAGGTAGGAGCCTGAGCCTCTGGGGTTCAGTTCAGTNTGCAATACTTGGTCATAGAATAGACAAGGATAACATTTTCCTTTCAGGACACCTAGATTTACCCTGAAGGACTGCATGGGGCCATATCATAATTTACTGTGAATTATGTCTTCCTGTCAGTAGGCCTAACTCTCCAACCCTCCAAACCCACATTTTCCTTCTTCCTGGAGACTCTGACCACCCTGGTCCTGGAAAAGATTCCTGTCACTCAATATCAAGAGAATAGAGGAGGCTTATTTTCTTTGTTTTGGAAAAAATTAAAAGACTTTAAGATGTGCTAAGGCAGAGGATATTCAGCTGTGTGTTTTTCAGACCACTTACTGTCCTCTGCGGTGATGAACGGAATCCAAGAGCTATGGGCACTGCCAAATCCATTGGAGGCAACCAACCGAAATTCATACTCAGTGTATGGTTGGAGATCTCTCACTTCATAGTTTAACGATGCAGAAGGATTGGAAAATAGCCTGTATGAGGAATGAAATTCTAAAATTAGGAAGGCTGAGACATTCAAAGAAATTTTAACAAAAGTAAAATCTTATTGTAAAGGATTTTCAGGGGATGTCAATGTTCTCAGTTCTGCAATTTTCTGTCATCATGTGATATCTCTTTTAAAATAAGTAACTATTTGGCTAAGGGTTTGTATAATTCCATTTATGTGAAATGGAAATTTTATTAATATGGAGTAAATTCTAGTCTTGAGACTGATGCCACATGGAATTTGTGGGATAAGTATTATAATTTTGTAGCCATAATTAGGCAGAAGTTTTTGTGGGGTTCTGGTATATGTTTGCTTTTGGCATATAAGGCTGAAGGAATCTTATTTTAAGCCTCTATAAATTAAAAATAGACACTTTGGCAAAGCAAATAATTATCTCCTAGGGTACTGCTTGGGTGTTCGTGTGTGTGTGTTTATTGGATCTTTTAAACGGGGGCCTTTATTTGTTGCAAATGAGAACTGACCTACCTATTGTTACAAGAAAGTTAAGGTAAAGTGAATTAATGGCTAAACTGTATAACCCAGATGACACAAGGATGGACAAGTAGCATGCTCACTCTAGAAACTCGTGGGTGGAGTGGCCAGGCCTCATCTGGAGTTGGTATCTGGGAGAGCCGGGGGCGTTGTTCCGAGCTGGTGTAGACCAGACAACCTGAAGACTGGTTGGAGTGGCAGATGAAAGCCTCGGAGGCAGCACGCCATCTGGAGCTGTCGAAAAACACAGATGAATTAGAGCAGAGAAAACTGTGGAGAACATATGCTGGATGGAATCGAAATGCTCCATATACTGGAAAAACTGTTCCTCGGGATCAACAACAATGTTAAACATGGTCCATTTAATTTAACATTTTCATTCCTGAACTACTGTACTTCCTCATTGTTCATTTCAACACAAGTACATGAATATTTCCATCTTAAAAGCCAGCCCCCAAAGAGCAAGACAAATGAACACACAGCACATCCGCACCTGTACTTCTGGTTCTCTAATTGAAAACATGGAGGGGATTTAGTGAAGCAAATATTAAAATACCTTTTAAAATTTAACTCTGCTCAACAATCAAGCAGCTGAACAGTGAGGGAGTCCAGACCTTTGATTTCTTCCACTGATGTCACCATTGTCTCTTTAATCATACCATGATCACAAAGACAAATATTTTTTCTGAGGATGGTTTATTAAAAATTTTACTTTTCTGCAATGAAAGTAGCACATCTCTGTCTTAATTCTTATTTATGAAAATGTAAAAACTAACCTTCTTTCTCTATGGGTTGTATACAGTCAATTGCCCCTTCTCACAGTGATGCTGCCTTTATTCAAATATGTTACAAGTTGGGACACACGTTTTCTAGTCTAGTTGAACCTGGCAAATTATTCCTGAATTGAGGATACCAGCTTGATAAAACCTATCAGGGAAATTTATCTGGATAGTTCTAGAAGGCCTAACAGAAATAAGTGAAGCTTATTGTATTAAAAATTAAATTAAAAAACAAACAAGAAGACTCTAGTTATTAATTTTTCCAACAGGTATAACTTGAATGAACCTATCATATCAGAGTGTCTTACAAAATCAAGCACAGCTCAATGCCTTTGGGAAAATCACCAGACAACTCTGAGCTTATGTTTCTTGTCTTTAAAATGGGGGTAACACTTTGCCCTTTCAGGATGGTTGTGAAGATCAAAGAAATGTAAATAAATCACCTTTTTTGAGGTCCTGGTAATTATTAATTGTTAGCTATTGTTATTATTATATTGGACTAGTCTGAACTTCCCGTAGCATAATTTAAGTACTACTACGATGCAATTTGGGGGGACATTCTGATTACTGTAATATAAATTCTTAATAACCAAGGATTACTCAAAGCCATTGCTGAAGGAGCATAAGGAATCAAAATGATGGAAACAACTATCAGGCTTCATTTTTAGCTTCCATTTACACATAACCCGATATGGTGTTTGACTTTTATATACTCTCCAATTTGGGAGAGCTGGCTTATGAACTATGAAGTGAATGAATGACAGTGATGAGAATGGAAGAAGTAGAATCCATGTCTCATCAGTCTGTTGTAAGAGTTCTGAGTTCATCAATAATTCACTAATTTATTCAGTAAACACTTATTGAGCCTCTATTCTGAGCAAAGTAGTGTTCTTTGTATAGAGGGTTAACAACACTGAGTCCAATAGACATGGCCCCTGACCCTACGGAACTTAGGCAAACAGAGGGACCCAGTGATGAACAAACAGAAGCCACAGATCCTACCAGGTGGCACTCAATGCTCAGGTGAAGAGTAAAACACAGTACGTGGTGAGAAAGTCAAAAGGAGTATGGGTTTTAGTTGGCACACAGTAATTCAGATTAGACAGGAGAACCATAGGAAGAAAGTGTCATTAGGTGACATTAGAGCAAAGACCTTAGTGATATAAGTCATGAGAATGTCTGGGGGGATAGGAATGAATCCAGGCAGGGAGCAGTCATGGCAAAGGCAGCGAGGAAGGGAAAGTGCAGACAGTGTGTAAGGAATAGTCGGAAAGGCCAGTGTTGCTGAATCAGACTAAGGAAAGGGAGAGGAGGGGAAGCTGGAGAGAGAGGCAGCCTCTACACCCCTTAGAGCCTTCCTAGGGCAAAGGAGAAAAAGAAAGATATAAGCATCTGAATGCAGAGTCCCAAAGAATAGCAAGGAGAGATAAGAANGCGTTTCTCATGATGTACTCTGCATAGAAGTTAAATAAGCAGGGTGACAATATACAGCCTTGATGTACTCCTTTTCCTATTTGGAACCAGTCTGTTGTTCCATGTCCAGTTCTAACTGTTGCTTCCTGACCTGCATACAGGTTTCTCAAGAGGCAGGTTAGGTGGTCTGGTATTCCTATCTCTTTCAGAATTTTCCGCAGTATTGTGATCCACACAGTCAAAGGCTTTGGCATAGTCAATAAAGCAGAAATAGATGTTTTTCTGGAACTCTCTTGCTTTTTCCATGATCCAGCAGACGTTGGCAATTTGATCTCTGAGCCCCTGGGGTGGAAAGGGAAATTGCACAGGCTTAATTACACTCACTCACTTACCCGGGGAGTGAGCAGTGAGAAACAGACTGGGCATCCCAGTCCCGGGAGCCCTGCAAGGGAGGGGCCAGCCCTGCGGCCAGACTGGAGAACCACTGAGGCCGACTGGAGGCTGGGGGTAGTCTGGACCCCACTCGTGAGGAGCAAACACTCTCACTTGCCCCCAGGGCAGGGCAGAGAGAGCTCTCCTGGGGCTTCCTCAGCAAGCATGCTGGCCTCCTGAGTGGGAGAAAGTGTTTGCAAATGATATGACAGATAAGAAGCTAATATCCAAAATACAGAAACAGAAACAATTCGTAGAATCCAAAATCACAAAAACAAACAACCTAATCCAAAAAAAAGTGGCAGAAGACCTGAATAGATATTTTTCCAAACAGGCATGCTGTTGGGTAACAGGCATATGAAAAGACGTTCAACACTGCTTATTATTAGAGAAACGCAAGCCAAAGCAACTAGGCATCTATCGCCTCACCCCTGTCCGAACAACTATCACTGAAAAGTCTACAAACAGTAAATGCTGGAGTGGATGTGGATAAAAGGGAACCCTTGTGCATTGAGGGTGAGAACGTAAATTGGTGCAACTACTATGGCAAAACCCTATGAAGGGTCTCAAAAAACTAAAAGTAAAACTACCATAGGATCCAGCCATTCCACTCCTGGGCACGCAGCCAGAAAATTCAAAAAAGAAAGAAAGAAACACTAATTCAAAAAGATATATGCACCCCAATGTTCACAGATGTTTTATTTACAATAGCCAAGGTATGGAAACATCTAGAGTGTCCAGTAACAGATGAACAGATAAGGAATGTGTGTGTGTGTGTGTGTGTGTGTGTGTGTGTGTGTGTGTGTGTGTATCCCACTATATATCGTAGAATATTGCTTAGGCATAAAAGAGAATGAAACTGTGCCATTTGCAACAACATGGATGGATGTAGAGAGAATTATGCTTAGTGAAATAAGTCAGAGAAAGGCAAAAACTGTATGATGCTACTTATATGTGGAATCTCAAGACTAAACAAATGCTTATAACAAAATAGAAACAGAATCATAGTTACCACTTGGGAGAAGCAAACTAGATGGAAGAAGATACAGATAAGGGATTAAAAGATACAGACTATTGTTTATAAAATAGATAAGCAGAAGGATATAGCATACAGCACAGGGAATTATACTCATTATTTTATAACTTTTAATGGCATATAGCCTATAAAAATGCTGAATCATTATACTGCACACCTGAAATTAATATAATACTGTGAATCCACAGCACTTCAATAAAATAAATAAAATAAAGCAAATGGACAGGAGAGAAAAATCAAGGGCAAAGTGGCTCTTCTAGAATCTAAGGCCACTGAAACTCTTTAAAAGCAGCATTCTAAGAAAAAAAGAAATGGAGAGAGAAGGGGGGCAGGGGAGAACCTCTGATTATCAAAATGAAGAATTAAAAAATTCTTATACAGATATTAAAAATCGTTTGAGAGGATATTATAAATAATTTCATGAAGATCAATTTGAAAATTATTAAATAGAAAAATTCCTTTAAAAATGAAGTTTAGAAACTGATTTTAAAAAGGAAACGGAAATATGAATAATCCCACATTTATTTTAAAACTTCTACTTTTATTTATTTATTTTTTTTATGAATGATAAATTTATTCAAAAGTTATAAGTAGATCCAAATCAGTAAAATATAGTATAATATATAATTTTCAGAAATAAACATAAAAACTTTGTGTACAATTTCAAGGGTATATATGACAATAAATGACAATGTAGAGAAGTTAAATAAATATAGCTCTATTCTATAGATAAATAAATATGGATTTGCATGCACAAAGATGGTAATTTTTAAGAATGAACTTGAAAAGATCTTAATAACAAAACATGACTCCTAGATAAGCTGTTTAGTAGCTAGCAAAAGATCAAAGAGTCTCGTTCAAATTCATTAGGCAAGCATGTGCTGGGCTATGCTTAGTCACCCAGTCATGTCCGACTCTTTGCAACCCCGTGGCCTGCAAGCACACGAGGCTTCCCTGTCCTTCACTATCTTCCAGAGTCTGCTCAAATTTATGTCCATTGAGTCGGTGATACCATCAAACCATTTCACCCTCTGTCATCCCCTTCTCCTGCCTTCAGTCTTTCCCAGCATCAATGTCTTTTCCAGTGAGTCAGCTCTTCTCATCAGGCCAATTTAAACCTCCCCCAAATAACATCTCCCGGCCCAGATGGTTTCCTTAATGAATTCTTCTTAATACTTTGGGGCATAGTGACACACATCTTAGAGAGACCTTTCCAAAGGCTGGATGAGATGAAACACTTTCCAACTCTTCTTCTGAGACCACTTTGACATTGATGCCAAAACCTGACAAAGACCTTATAAGAAATAAAACCTATGGGCCAACTGTTGCCATGAACATAGCCACAGAAATACTAAACAAAATATCAGCACAAATAATTCAGTAAAATTCCGAAAGGAAAATGCATGAAGCCTAAATTCAAGGAATGTGTGGATTTAAAGTCAACGGATGTGCTTCAGCCTCCCGTCTCCCTCCCTGACCAGTTCAGCCCTCCAGCTGTTGGGAGGGCAGGGCAGGCACGTGGTGGAGGGCAAGAGTCCCGAGGCGAGCTGGACTGGGCAGCAGAGGAGGGTCTGCCTGAGGGCAGCCTGGAGCACAGGCACGGTGAGAGCGCGCCCACGCAGGGAAGGGAATGACGGCCAAGCCGGAGGCGGAGAGCATCTCATGGACCAAACGAAGAAACGCACGAAGAGGAACAGCCACATGTGTTCTCACACGGCTGGAGAAGAGGGTCACGAACACGGAAATGGAGAAAAGAGAACACCGAGATGCTGGGTTGGAATGGGATGCAGCAGAGTGAACCAGCAGCTTTCAATAGATAGTAGAGCTATATGGATTTTATATACAGGGCTTCCCTGGTGGCTCAGATGATAATGAACTTGCCTGCAATGCAGAAGGCCCAGGTTTGATCCCTAGGTTAGGAAGATTCCCCTGGAGGAGGAAATGGCAACCCGCTCCAGTATTCTTGCCTAGAGAATTCCATGGACAGAGGATCCTGGGGCTACAGTCCCTAGGGTCGCAAAGAATCAGACACGACTGAGCGACTAACACACACGTACAGATGATAAAAGCAACAGATGGATAAACAGATGGATTAAAATAAATACAAATATAAATGAATGCATCTGTATATACTTGGGAGTATATACACAGACATACACACACCTGCAAACATATAAATACCTATCTTCAATGTACATTTGTCTCCTAGCTCTGCTTGGGAGAGCTTGCTGGTAGCAACACCCCAACAGCAAAAAGCACATCAAGCCAAGGACCTTAGCTTCTCAACCAGCAAGGGAGATGAGAAGACCTGGAGAGATGGCCAGGTCTCGAGCAGAAAAGCATAGATGAGCCTGCAACCACTATGCCAAAAAGCAAGAAAGTGCTCCAAGAAGAGTGGGGCCAACAGACACCAGGCCAGGGCGAATGAGCCCTCACTGTGCAGGCTGGGTTCAGTTTGAGCGCTGAGGTGAATAATGATGACAGCAGGCTATGGTCCATTGAGAATAGTAGAAAATCATGAGTTCTTTCAGAAACTAATTAAGGAATTCATGTAAAAACTTGATGAAGAACAAGATATACATGGTTCCAAAGTATTTATACCCCCCCATAAAACACTTATTAATTACAGAGGAGAAGTTAGTAAGTTTACAGTGGGGAAAGCTGGCAGACACCGCCTTAATCAAGTAGTAAGAGTAAACATCATTAATTATGAAACAAACTGGAATCATGCGCCACCCGATAGCATACAACGAGATCACAGCAGTATTCCTGTGAAGGACAGAACCTCAATCTAATCATGAGGAAGCAAACAAATCCTGACTGGAGGACAATCCTTGAAACAAATGGCTTGTCATCTTCCAAAGTATCAAAGTCACATAGTCCGGGGAAGATCAGGGACTGTTCTAGAACAAAGGAGATGAACAGACAGGCAACTAAATGTAGCACGTGATCCTGAAAGGCATCTTTGCTACAAGGTAGGACTGAAGCAGCTGGGGAACCCTGAATAGAGTCTGAGGATTAGATGCTGTGATGCATCCTATCAGTGCTGGCATGCTGATTTGGATGGTTACATATATGAACTTCCTTGTTTTAGAAATATACCCTAAAAATAGTCAGGGATGGTGGAGGATCATGTGGGTAACTTACTCTCAGAAGGCTTAGAAAAAGCAAGTTCTTTGTACTCGACTTTCAAGTTTTCTGTAAGTTTGTTATTGTCTCAAAATTGTTCCAAAATTTTAGATAAATCACATTATATACACATAAACATATACATATATGTCTCATGCTTCTTTCTCCTTTATTTTGTTGATGTGTGAAAAATACACAATACATCTGCGTGTGTGTGTGTTATTCACCATATAAATGAAATACAGAAGAAAAGCATACACTTATTTCAAGATGCAGAAAAAGTACTTGACAAAATTTTACATGAATTCATAACTTAAAAAAAAAACTCAT
Organism: Neotragus pygmaeus; assembly: GCA_006410875.1. NCBI lineage: Eukaryota > Metazoa > Chordata > Mammalia > Artiodactyla > Bovidae > Neotragus > Neotragus pygmaeus. The sequence continues at coordinate 548,538 of SJYV01039606.1, read as the reverse complement.
CAGAGAGACCTGCCGCTTCTGCCCTGAGTTGAGAGAGCTGCAGGAACCTTGTTCTCACCCTTTCAATAACAAAGGGACAGACTGACTTCAAACCCACAAGGTCCCAGGGCAGAACCAAGGAGCAAGCGCAGGGCTAAGACCCAGGGAGGTGTCTCGTCTGCAGGGAGAGGAGAGGTGCCAGCCCGACTCTGCCCCCCCAGGCCACCGCACCGTGGGGACGGATTGGTGAGGGTCTTTGTACAGACTGGCAGGCTGGTGGAAGTGTGACAGTTCCGGGGGGCTATGCGGCTCGGAGGATAGCATCTTCTCATAGACTCTTCCCACAGAAGCAACTCAACAAGCTCTTAAAAATGTCCATCGTGTACCAACCTGGGTCAAGAGAACAGTGGAAATGCAGAGGAACGAGAAACTCTTCCGGGATCCTTCTCTTCTGTGTCCACTGGGAACAGTTTTAATTCACTGGGGGAAGGGCATGAGCTGCCCCGTAACACTGGTGGAAACTGCAGTCGGTGAAAGAAAGGGCTTCCCCGTGGCTCGGCGCAAAGAAATCCGCCTGCATTGCAGGAGCCTCAGGAGATGTGGATTTGATCCCTGGCTCGGGAAGATCCCCTGGAGGAGGGCACAGCAACCCTCACCAGTATTTTTGCCTGGAGAATTCTATGGACAGAGGAGCCTCGCAGGCTACAGTCCATGGTATTGCAAAGAGGTGGACATGACCAAAGCGACTTAGCATGCACAGAGAAAGACAAGAGATAAATAAAAACCCACTCCTTGGGGAGGGGTAGGATCGTACAGAGTGGCGCCAGTTNTGTGTGTGTGTGTGTGTGTGTGTGTGTGTATCCCACTATATATCGTAGAATATTGCTTAGGCATAAAAGAGAATGAAACTGTGCCATTTGCAACAACATGGATGGATGTAGAGAGAATTATGCTTAGTGAAATAAGTCAGAGAAAGGCAAAAACTGTATGATGCTACTTATATGTGGAATCTCAAGACTAAACAAATGCTTATAACAAAATAGAAACAGAATCATAGTTACCACTTGGGAGAAGCAAACTAGATGGAAGAAGATACAGATAAGGGATTAAAAGATACAGACTATTGTTTATAAAATAGATAAGCAGAAGGATATAGCATACAGCACAGGGAATTATACTCATTATTTTATAACTTTTAATGGCATATAGCCTATATAAATGCTGAATCATTATACTGCACACCTGAAATTAATATAATACTGTGAATCCACAGCACTTCAATAAAATAAATAAAATAAAGCAAATGGACAGGAGAGAAAAATCAAGGGCAAAGTGGCTCTTCTAGAATCTAAGGCCACTGAAACTCTTTAAAAGCAGCATTCTAAGAAAAAAAGAAATGGAGAGAGAAGGGGGGCAGGGGAGAACCTCTGATTATCAAAATGAAGAATTAAAAAATTCTTATACAGATATTAAAAATCGTTTGAGAGGATATTATAAATAATTTCATGAAGATCAATTTGAAAATTATTAAATAGAAAAATTCCTTTAAAAATGAAGTTTAGAAACTGATTTTTAAAAGGAAACGGAAATATGAATAATCCCACATTTATTTTAAAACTTCTACTTTTATTTATTTATTTTTTTTATGAATGATAAATTTATTCAAAAGTTATAAGTAGATCCAAATCAGTAAAATATAGTATAATATATAATTTTCAGAAATAAACATAAAAACTTTGTGTACAATTTCAAGGGTATATATGACAATAAATGACAATGTAGAGAAGTTAAATAAATATAGCTCTATTCTATAGATAAATAAATATGGATTTGCATGCACAAAGATGGTAATTTTTAAGAATGAACTTGAAAAGATCTTAATAACAAAACATGACTCCTAGATAAGCTGTTTAGTAGCTAGCAAAAGATCAAAGAGTCTCGTTCAAATTCATTAGGCAAGCATGTGCTGGGCTATGCTTAGTCACCCAGTCATGTCCGACTCTTTGCAACCCCGTGGCCTGCAAGCACACGAGGCTTCCCTGTCCTTCACTATCTTCCAGAGTCTGCTCAAATTTATGTCCATTGAGTCGGTGATACCATCAAACCATTTCACCCTCTGTCATCCCCTTCTCCTGCCTTCAGTCTTTCCCAGCATCAATGTCTTTTCCAGTGAGTCAGCTCTTCTCATCAGGCCAATTTAAACCTCCCCCAAATAACATCTCCCGGCCCAGATGGTTTCCTTAATGAATTCTTCTTAATACTTTGGGGCATAGTGACACACATCTTAGAGAGACCTTTCCAAAGGCTGGATGAGATGAAACACTTTCCAACTCTTCTTCTGAGACCACTTTGACATTGATGCCAAAACCTGACAAAGACCTTATAAGAAATAAAACCTATGGGCCAACTGTTGCCATGAACATAGCCACAGAAATACTAAACAAAATATCAGCACAAATAATTCAGTAAAATTCCGAAAGGAAAATGCATGAAGCCTAAATTCAAGGAATGTGTGGATTTAAAGTCAACGGATGTGCTTCAGCCTCCCGTCTCCCTCCCTGACCAGTTCAGCCCTCCAGCTGTTGGGAGGGCAGGGCAGGCACGTGGTGGAGGGCAAGAGTCCCGAGGCGAGCTGGACTGGGCAGCAGAGGAGGGTCTGCCTGAGGGCAGCCTGGAGCACAGGCACGGTGAGAGCGTGCCCACGCAGGGGAGGGAATGACGGCCAAGCCGGAGGCGGCGAGCATCTCATGGACCAAACGAAGAAACGCACGAAGAGGAACAGCCACATGTGTTCTCACACGGCTGGAGAAGAGGGTCACGAACACGGAAATGGAGAAAAGAGAACACCGAGATGCTGGGTTGGAATGGGATGCAGCAGAGTGAACCAGCAGCTTTCAATAGATAGTAGAGCTATATGGATTTTATATACAGGGCTTCCCTGGTGGCTCAGATGATAATGAACTTGCCTGCAATGCAGAAGGCCCAGGTTTGATCCCTAGGTTAGGAAGATTCCCCTGGAGGAGGAAATGGCAACCCGCTCCAGTATTCTTGCCTAGAGAATTCCATGGACAGAGGATCCTGGGGCTACAGTCCCTAGGGTCGCAAAGAATCAGACACGACTGAGCGACTAACACACACGTACAGATGATAAAAGCAACAGATGGATAAACAGATGGATTAAAATAAATACAAATATAAATGAATGCATCTGTATATACTTGGGAGTATATACACAGACATACACACACCTGCAAACATATAAATACCTATCTTCAATGTACATTTGTCTCCTAGCTCTGCTTGGGAGAGCTTGCTGGTAGCAACACCCCAACAGCAAAAAGCACATCAAGCCAAGGACCTTAGCTTCTCAACCAGCAAGGGAGATGAGAAGACCTGGAGAGATGGCCAGGTCTCGAGCAGAAAAGCATAGATGAGCCTGCAACCACTATGCCAAAAAGCAAGAAAGTGCTCCAAGAAGAGTGGGGCCAACAGACACCAGGCCAGGGCGAATGAGCCCTCACTGTGCAGGCTGGGTTCAGTTTGAGCGCTGAGGTGAATAATGATGACAGCAGGCTATGGTCCATTGAGAATAGTAGAAAATCATGAGTTCTTTCAGAAACTAATTAAGGAATTCATGTAAAAACTTGATGAAGAACAAGATATACATGGTTCCAAAGTATTTATACCCCCCCATAAAACACTTATTAATTACAGAGGAGAAGTTAGTAAGTTTACAGTGGGGAAAGCTGGCAGACACCGCCTTAATCAAGTAGTAAGAGTAAACATCATTAATTATGAAACAAACTGGAATCATGCGCCACCCGATAGCATACAACGAGATCACAGCAGTATTCCTGTGAAGGACAGAACCTCAATCTAATCATGAGGAAGCAAACAAATCCTGACTGGAGGACAATCCTTGAAACAAATGGCTTGTCATCTTCCAAAGTATCAAAGTCACATAGTCCGGGGAAGATCAGGGACTGTTCTAGAACAAAGGAGATGAACAGACAGGCAACTAAATGTAGCACGTGATCCTGAAAGGCATCTTTGCTACAAGGTAGGACTGAAGCAGCTGGGGAACCCTGAATAGAGTCTGAGGATTAGATGCTGTGATGCATCCTATCAGTGCTGGCATGCTGATTTGGATGGTTACATATATGAACTTCCTTGTTTTAGAAATATACCCTAAAAATAGTCAGGGATGGTGGAGGATCATGTGGGTAACTTACTCTCAGAAGGCTTAGAAAAAGCAAGTTCTTTGTACTCGACTTTCAAGTTTTCTGTAAGTTTGTTATTGTCTCAAAATTGTTCCAAAATTTTAGATAAATCACATTATATACACATAAACATATACATATATGTCTCATGCTTCTTTCTCCTTTATTTTGTTGATGTGTGAAAAATACACAATACATCTGCGTGTGTGTGTGTTATTCACCATATAAATGAAATACAGAAGAAAAGCATACACTTATTTCAAGATGCAGAAAAAGTACTTGACAAAATTTTACATGAATTCATAACTTAAAAAAAAAACTCATCAGAGAGACCTGCCGCTTCTGCCCTGAGTTGAGAGAGCTGCAGGAACCTTGTTCTCACCCTTTCAATAACAAAGGGACAGACTGACTTCAAACCCACAAGGTCCCAGGGCAGAACCAAGGAGCAAGCGCAGGGCTAAGACCCAGGGAGGTGTCTCGTCTGCAGGGAGAGGAGAGGTGCCAGCCCGACTCTGCCCCCCCAGGCCACCGCACCGTGGGGACGGATTGGTGAGGGTCTTTGTACAGACTGGCAGGCTGGTGGAAGTGTGACAGTTCCGGGGGGCTATGCGGCTCGGAGGATAGCATCTTCTCATAGACTCTTCCCACAGAAGCAACTCAACAAGCTCTTAAAAATGCCCATCGTGTACCAACCTGGGTCAAGAGAACAGTGGAAATGCAGAGGAACGAGAAACTCTTCCGGGATCCTTCTCTTCTGTGTCCACTGGGAACAGTTTTAATTCACTGGGGGAAGGGCATGAGCTGCCCCGTAACACTGGTGGAAACTGCAGTCGGTGAAAGAAAGGGCTTCCCCGTGGCTCGGCGCAAAGAAATCCGCCTGCATTGCAGGAGCCTCAGGAGATGTGGATTTGATCCCTGGCTCGGGAAGATCCCCTGGAGGAGGGCACAGCAACCCTCACCAGTATTTTTGCCTGGAGAATTCTATGGACAGAGGAGCCTCGCAGGCTACAGTCCATGGTATTGCAAAGAGGTGGACATGACCAAAGCGACTTAGCATGCACAGAGAAAGACAAGAGATAAATAAAAACCCACTCCTTGGGGAGGGGTAGGATCGTACAGAGTGGCGCCAGTTAGAGCAGAGAGGGCCGGGTGAATGAAGTCACACTCCCGAGACCCAGGGACACGGGGCACACCTCAGACTTCGGCTTCATCAGGACAACCAGCTGCCAATGATGCGGATAATCCACAGTCATCTCAGTGGATGCAGAAAAAGACTTGAATAAGGCAACATATATTATTGGCGAATATTCTCAGCAAACTAGACATAAAAGAGAACTTCCTGAAACTAATAAAGAACGTTTTGTTGTTTGTTAGTGGCAAGTCATGTCCAGCTCCTTTGCGACCCCATGGACTGTAGCCCACCAGGCTCCTTCGTCCATGGGATTCACCAGGCAAGAATACTGGAGGGAGTTGCCACTTCCTTCTTCAGGGGATCTTCCCACCACAGGGATCGAACTCTCGTCTCCTGCTTGGCAGACAGATTCTTCATCGTTTAGCCACCGTACAGAGAATATGGTGAGAAACTGTTACTGGTTGAAGCAGATGAAACTGCCAACATTCGGTTCTAAAATGGTGATTTCATATGACTCAGTCTACTATTTTGGTTTTGCTTAATGTGTTTATAGATTCTTTTGGATTAATTCAGTTCAAAACATATCATGCAAAATAATGACGTGATCTTTTTTTCCTTTCCAGTTCTTTTTTTTTTTTCTTTCCAGGTCTTATATTTAAATTTTCTTCACCGCCCCTGCTGTGACTAGGACTTCTGGTACAATGCTGAAGTAGAGGTACTGACGGTGTTACTTTCATGATTATAATTGGAAATTTTCCACTATTTCACCATCAAGTGTGACTTATATAATTGGGGTTTTTGATTCATGAGAAAATATTTAATTTTTTGAGATATAATCCAATACTGTCATTTTTATTTGTGGCTAAAGTTGTTCAGGTTTAACCCTTGAGAGCTTTTTCACGTTGGCACCTGTGCCCTTTGATACAGCCCATTCCCTTCCCCCTCCCTTCCTTGAGTACTTCCTTTCTTACATGATCCTTCTGGTTCATCTTGGATTTTCTCTGCCCAACCCCTGGCATCAACTACTTCAACCAATAAAAGTCAAATGCATTTCAGTACACAAAGAAAATAAATGGCAAACAAAAATGTAAAATATGCTACTTTAAATAGCATCAAAAATCCTGAAATCATTAAGGAGTAAATCTAACACAAACATAATAAGATTTCTGCACTGAAAAATTATGAAACTTTATTAAGAGAAAATTTAAAAGACCTGTGTAAATGAGAGCTATAATTTTGACTATTCAGTATTATAAAGTAATTAATTATCCCTGAATTGACCTATATATTCAATGCAATTCCAATAAAAATCATAACTCTTTTTGTGTGGAAATTGACAAGCTGATTCAAATATTTATTTGAGAAGGCAGAAAGCTAAGCAAAGTTAAAACAGTGACGCAGAAGAAAAGCAAAGCTCGCAAACACAGCCTCTTAGCTCTGATGACTTTTCATAAAACTACCTTACTTGATACAGTGTGGTGTTGGCACATGGGTAGACAATAGAATAATGAACCAGAACCGAGAGTGCAGAAATAGACTCATTTGTGGTTACTGCCTTTATGGCAGAGATGACATCAAAAGTGGGAAGAATGGTCTATTCAATAGGTAACACTGTATCACCTGCATCTCTGTATGGAAAAAAATATATCCTTACACATAGCTCATACCTCACACCACACAGGGGAAAAAAAAAAAAATTTCCAAGTAGCTTTCAGATGTAAGTGTGAGATACGAAACAACAAATCTAGAAAACAGCATAGAAGAATCTCTTCAAGATTTTACAGCAAGAAAATATTTCTTCAGCAGATACAACAAAACACTAAACTTTAAAGAAATGATTACAGTAAATTAGCAACATGAAAATTTTGTTCACTAGAAAGACAATATTGAGTATTTATGAAACTTCTACAGCTCTCATCATACCTAATGACAGAAGATTTGATGATAGTATCAAAAACATAAAATATTTAGGTAGAATTTAACAAAATATGTGCATGCCTCATTCAATGATAACTATATATTGCCACCAAGGAATTTAAAAATAAACAGAGAGATATGTACTATATCCATGAATTGGAAGTCCCATTATTATTAAAAATGCAATTCCATCCAGCATAATGTATAAATTCAATGCAATACCAATCAAAATTCCAGGAGGTCTTTTCTGTATAAATTGATCAGTTGATTCTAACATTTATGTGGAAATCCAAACAATCTAGATTAGTCTTGTATAAAAAAGAGGAACAGCGAGAGGACTCGCCTTCGCTGATGGTTTACATAAAGGAGTCACCGCGCTTTGCAGGCGGACAGGCACTCAGGGCAGTGGGACCGAACAGAAAGCAGAGCTAGGGCCACACGGAGATGGCCAGCTTGCTTTAACAGGGAGGAAAAGAGGAAATGACGATTCCATGGAGGAAAAGCCAGTCTTTTCAAACAATGGTGCCAGAACAAATGGAAACGCACGTGGTAAGAAGGACCCCGGGCTTCCCTGGTGGCTTGGGGCAAAGAGCCCGCCTGCAAATGCAGGAGACTCGAGTTCAGTCCCCGGGTCAGGAAGATCCCCTGGAGGAGGAAATGGCAGCCCACCCCAGGATTCTTGCCTGGGACATCCTATGGACAGAGGAACCTGGCAGGCTACAGTCCATGGAGTTGCAAAAGTGTTGAACATGAGTTAGCAACTAAACAAGAGCAGGAGTGATCCCTTGCTCTCGCTTAACGCCATAAGCAAGATCATCTCAAAGTGGATCATATCGCAAAACTTTTCACACTTGAGGAAGGCCAGATTTTATAGTTAGGACACAAAAGTCGCAAACAATGAAACAAAATGCTAATAAATTAGATTTAACCAAAATGTAAATGTCTGCTCTTCTAAAGTCCCCATTAACAAATGAAAAGGCAAACCAAAGGCTGAGAGAAAATATTTGCAAATCAAAAATGTGATGAAGAACTTATATCCAGAATATACAAAGAAAGCTTTTGTGCTAAGTCACTTCAGTCATGTCTGACTCTTTGCAACCCTATGGACTGTAGCCTACCAGGCTCCTCTGTCCATGGGNGCAAATCAAAAATGTGATGAAGAACTTATATCCAGAATATACAAAGAAAGCTTTTGTGCTAAGTCACTTCAGTCATGTCTGACTCTTTGCAACCCTATGGACTGTAGCCTACCAGGCTCCTCTGTCCATGGGAATTTCTAGGAAGAACACTGGAGTGGGTTGCCAGGCCCTTCTCCAGGGGATCTTCCCGACCCAGGGATGGAACTCGAGTCTCACATCTCCTGCATTGGCAGGCGGGTTCTTTACTACCAGCTCCACCTGGGAAGCCCCGAAGTCCCAGAGAACTCAATAACAAAAAGCCTTCCTTACAAACTTGATAGAAGCAGGACAGAAAACTTCTCAAATGTACAAGCAGTTAGAAAGTGTATTACTTACAAAACTTAGAGAAAAAGACATTCAAAGACATCGTCCATCAGACTAAAAGAATCAAAACACAGGACTAAAATTATGCTATGAAAGCACTACTGGTATAAACAACAAAACCAAACCATCACAGAAGTAAAGGTACATTCAGCAAGGAAGACAGTTTTGAGGACTCAAATACAACAATAATTTAATAATAAACTTGTTCTAAAAGCTCATAACATAAAACAACAGTTCAGTTCAGTTCAGTCACTCAGTTGTGTCCGACTCTGCGACCCCATGAATCGCAGCACGCAAGGCCTCCCTGTTTACCACCATCTCCCAGAGTTCACTCAGACTCACGTCCATCGAGTTCGTGATGCCATCCAGCCATCTCATCCTNGCAAGAACACTGGAGTGGGCTGCCATTTGCTTCTCTAGTGCATGAAAGTGAAAAGTGAAAGTGAAGTCGTTCAGTTGTGTCTGATTCTTAGCAACCCTGTGGACTGCAGCCCACCAGGCTCCTCCGCCCATAGGATTTTCCAGGCAAGAGTACTGGAGTGGGGTGCCATCACCTTCTCTGTACAATAAAGCAAATGTTGTAATTAAAAAAAAAAAAATTCTTAGAGACTATACAGAAAGTATGATCCATAAAAAGAATGCAAAGAGCTGACTTATTGGAAAAGACCCCGATGCTTGGAAAGACTGAAGGCAGGAGGAGAAGGGGGCAGCAGAGGATGAGATGGTTGGATGGCATCGCCAACTTCAATGGACATGAGATTGAGCAAACCCTAGCAGACAGTGGAGGATAGAGGAGCCTGGCGTGCTGCAGTCCATGGGGTCGAGAAGGGTCAGACATGACTCAGCAACTGAACAATGGGAAAGAAGCTGACAGTGTAATAATCACTTTACTATAGACCTGGAACTGACACAGTACTGTAACTCAACTACATTTCAACTTAAAAAAGAAATTGATCAAACACACGTAAGGAAACTTAAAAGCTTCAACTCTGCTAAAACAGATTGCGCATATCAACACATGTATGTGGAATCTAGAAAGATGGTATTGATGAACTTCTATGAAGGGCAGCAGTGGAAACACAGACAGAGTCACCAGACCTACGCACACGGTGGGAGAAGGAGAGGATGAGACGAGCTGGGAGAGCGGCGCAGTGCCATGCAAGTCACCGTAGGGAAAGCAGCCAGTGGGGACACCGTGACAAGACAGAGGGGTCGGGTGGGCGAGGAGGCAGGAGGGAGGCTCCGAAGGAGGGGACACGTGTATACCTACGGCCGGTTCATGCAGATGTATGGCTGAAGCCAACACAATACAGTANCCGTAGGGAAAGCAGCCAGTGGGGACACCGTGACAAGACAGAGGGGTCGGGTGGGCGAGGAGGCAGGAGGGAGGCTCCGAAGGAGGGGACACGTGTATACCTACGGTCGGTTCATGCAGATGTATGGCTGAAGCCAACACAATACAGTAAAGCAATTATTCTCCAATTTAAAATACATAAATTAATATTTTTTTTTAAATCTTCAGCTGAATTAAAAAAAAAAACTCTACTCTGCTAAAGGCACTCTTAAGTAAATGGAAGGACAAGCCATAGACTGGGAAAAAAATATTTACAAAGCATATGCCTGACAAAGAGCCTTATCAGTTATACATAAAGTACTCTAAAAATTCAGCAATACGGAAAAAACAACTCAATTTCTAAAACTAGACAAAATATTTGAAAAGACACTCCATCAAAGATACACTTCTGAGAAATAAGCACATGAAAAACTGCTTTACCCAATTAGTCACTGGCAAAATGCAAATTAAAACCACAGTAATTCACTATTACAAGCATATTAGCATGTTTAAATTTTCAAAGACTGACCACACCAAGGCTGGATGCTGGAACTATCCTTCACTGTTGGTGGAAATGGAAATTGTTACAAGCACTCTGGAAAAGTCTGGCAGCTTCAAAAGTACAGCTCCCAACTGACTCAGCCATTCCACTGCTAACTATTTGCCCAAAGAAAGCATCTCAGCTCTCACTCTTAAGACATGCTCAGTCGTGTCTGACTCTTTGTGATGCCATGGACTGTAGCCGCCCAGACTCTTCTGTCCATAGGATTCTCCAGGCAAGAATACTGGAGTGGGTGGCCATGCCCTCCTCCAAGGGATCTTCCTGACCCAGCTATTGAACCCAGGTCTCCTGCACTGCAGGCAGATCCTTTGCCATCTGAGCCACGAGGGAAGTCCTATGTCCATATAAAATTTGTACATAAATATTCACAGAAGTTTATTGATAGCTATAAACTTGAAACAACCCAAATTTCCATTCTCACATTAGTAAATGAATTGTGGCATATTCATTGGATGAAGTACTGCTGCTCCTGCCAGGTCGCTTCAGTCGTGTCCGACTCTGTGCGATCCACTAGGCTCCCTCGTCCCTGGGATTCTCCAGGCAAGAACACTGGAGTGGGTTGCCATTTCCTTCTCCAATGCATGAAAGTGAAAAGTGAAAGTGAAGTCGCTCAGTAGTGCCAAACTCTTAGCAATCCCATGGACTGCAGCCTAACAGGCTCCTCTGTCCAGGGGATTCTCCAGGCAAGAGTACTGGAGTGGGTGGCCATTGCCTTCTCCAGATGAAATACTATATAGCAACAAAAATGAATAGACCATGTTTTAAACAAAAAGGAACTATTGATATATATGCAACATGGATGGATCTCAAAATACTAATGCTGAGTAAACGAGGTCAAAGCAGTAAAGTATGCACACAGTGTGATCCCATGTGTGTAAAATTCTAGCAAACGTGAACTGACACACAGGGACAGACAGCAGGTCAGAGCTTACCTGGGGATGCACAAATCTAGGTGGAGGCATTTTGGGGGTGACACTTTGGAGTATCAAGCCTGTATATTGTCACCCTGCTCGTTGAACTTACATACAGAATATATCATGCGAAATGCTGGGTTGGATGAAGCACAAGCTGAAATCAAGATTGCTGGGAGAAATATCAATAATCTCAGATAGGCAGATGACACCACCCGTAAGGCAGAAAGTAAAGAAGAACTAAAGAGCCTCTTGATGAAAGTGAAAGAGGAAAGTGAAAAAAAAGAGCTGTCTTAAAACTCAACATTCAGAAAACTAAAATCATGACATTCGGTCCCACCACTTCATGGCAAATAGATGGGGAAACAACGGAAACAGTAACAGACGTTATTTTGGAGGGGCTCCAAAATCACTGCAGATGGTTAATGCAGCCATGAAATTAAAAGACGCTTGCTTCTTGGAAGAAAAGTTATGACCAACCTAGAAAGCATTTTAAAAAGCAGAGACATTACTTTGCCAACAAAGGTCCATCTAGTCAAAGCTATGGTTTTTCCAGTAGTCATGGATGGATGTAAGAGTTGGACCATAACGAAAGCTGAGCACCAAAGAATTGATACTTTTCAACTGTGGTGTTGGAGAAGACTCTTGAGAGTTCCTTGGACAGCAAGGACTCAAACCAGTCAATCCTAAAGGAAATCAGTCCTGAATATTTGTCAGAAGGAGTAATGCTGAAGCTGAAACTCCAATACTTTGGCCACATGTTGTGAAGAACTGACTCATTAGAAAAGACCCTGATGCTGGGAAAGATTGAAGGAAGGAGGAGAAGGGGACGACAGAGGATGAGATGGTTGGATGGCATCACCGACTCGATGGACCTGAGTTTGAGCAAGCTCCGGGAGATGGTGATGGACAGGGAAGCCTGGCGTGCTGCAGTCCGTGGAGGTCACAAAGAGTTGGACATGACTGAGCGACTGAATTGAACTTTGGAGCAGAACATATATATTCATTACCTTGATCATGGTGAAGACTCACAGGCACATAGATGTCAAAGATGATCAGATTTTATATTTGAAATGTGTACCACTTATAGTATGCCAATCACACATCAGTTAAAAATGTAAGCCGCTTTGGATAGTGATTGTCAGAGGACAGGCTCCAAAGAGTGTTGGTTACCACTGCCATTATTGTTTTTTCACCAGATGTTTTTTCACAAGGTGAATCGCCTGGCCTGAATACTTTCTATTGATTTGACTTTTTTAAAGAGTACTTTGAAAAACGGAAAAAATGAATCCACCATAGTTTAAAGGTATCTGCTCCAGACATCCCAACTTTTGTCTTTTTGCTTTGTCTTCCTGCCACAGATGTGCTTAGACACCACTCTTACCCAGAATGTTTCCTGACTTTCAAGTCAAATTTTTAAAAGTAGGAATTTTATTTTAAATCTTTAGTTTTGTCTACTTTGACCAGTCTTACTAAAGTATGATTTGTATGGAAGAAATTTCACCCATCCTAATCTTATTCATGATTACGGGTGGATGAGTTTTGGCAATTGCACACCGTCATGTCACCAGCATATTTCAACCCAAAGAGTTCTCTCGTGCTTTTTTGCAGTCATACTCTCCCCAGTCCCTGCTCCTGACACAACTTGCCTTTTGACCATATCTTCCCTGGCATTTCATGTAAATGATTTCATATTAGTGTTTGTGGAATATACAGCCTTTCTTCGTACCTGACTTCTTTCGCTCAGCACAGGCTGTTGAGGTGCATCCACACTTTGGGGAATGTCAACGATGATTTCCTTTTTGTGCCATGCTGCATCTATGGAGGGGGCACACCAGGAATTTGTGGATCCACTCACCTCTTGAAGAACATTCGGTTCTTTCCAGCATAGTGCATCTGTATTTCCTATTATGAATGATGTTGCCATGAACATCCATGGATGTTTTCAATTTCTTTCCTAAGAGTGGGATTTCTGGGTTGTATGTTTAGTTGAATAAGACCTTGCTGAACTGTTTTCCAAAGCTGTAATCTCCACCAGCCATAGAGGAGCATTCCGGCCGCTCCTCATCTTTGCCTACAGTTAGCATCCTCAGTGTTTTAAATTTTAGCCATTTCAGTAGGTGGGCAGTGTCCCTTGTCAGAAGGTGTTCATGGTTAAAGTGTCTCAACCTACACCAGCTTTCTTTCCTAAGATCAAGATTTTAGTCCTAAAATGCGCTTTATCCAATAATTAAACCATCTGAGGCTTCCAAAGCAGTGGTGATTACAACATGAGAGCATGCCTCCTCACGCACTGGTCATATTTTTAATGAAAGATTTGGAATATAAATTGAGCTTTTGTAATAAACCATAATGAGTTGAGTGTTTTTAGCTAGGAAGGCAAATAAGGAATTAATCATTAAATGAAAAGTATAATATTTCAGGCTTTTTATCCTACAGGCTTTTGCTCCAGTAATATCAAAATAAGGACAAGGGAAAAAGAGAAAAAGATGCTCAGGATTAAAATCACATGAATACCTCTGTAATGGTGGGTGCAGTACACTTTATTAAACTCAGATCCATAGCTGAGTCCAAACTGGGTGCAGACGAGGATGCTGGAGTTGGGTCACAGGGCAGCATGGAAATGCAGCAACTCCAGAGGCATCCCTGCACAGGAACCAGGCCGCCCAGGCCTTCGCCCGTGTGTGCTGGCGGTACAGGGGCCAGACGACATGATCCTTTATATATAAACACACGCGCACACACACACGCACACCAGCACTCAGGAGTGAGTAATTGGATTTGGATTAGAATAGATTTGAGTATTAATTCAGTACTTAACTTCATTACATAGGTGCTCTATCCATCAAGAAAATGTTATCAAACAGTATCATTAAAAGCCCATTGCAGGCACGCTCCTTGCCCCAAGGCACCTCAGGGACAGAAGTCAGCGGTGGTCTCTGCTGCCACAGCCCCACTGAAATGAGGACGCTGGTCGTGGCTGTGCCAGGTGCCCCCTCCCTGCCCCAAGCCCCGCAGGCTGGCAGCCGCTGTGCCATCAGAGGAGCAGCCAGCACGTGGTCCAGGTCTGACTCCAGACCAGACTGATTCCCAGAGGTCTTCCTATCTCCCTCTCTGGACCGTCAACCCGGCTAATCTACTTTCTGCCGATCCAGTTAAACGGATTTCCCTTGTATTTGTTGTCCATATCCTTTCATGTTCTTGACTCATAGATAATTTCCCAAAATGACTGGCATAACCCAGCATGGGGATTTAGAGGCATAATCTCAATCTAAACTCACTTTCGTGTTCATCTTTCCTGGAAAACATCTTAGAATCCTTCATTTTAGTAACTACGTCTGGAGATGCTCACTGACAAGAAAGGCGCGGTGTGGTCACTTTCATTTCTCCGAAAGATGGCAGAAATATTCCACCACAAGTTCTGAATGCACCATATAATCTTCTTGCCAGTATAACTCAAAAACTAAGGATTCTTCATATTTTTCCTAGAAATGCAAGCTTTTATCTGAAGCCACATATAAACAATATGCTTTTCTTGCCCATCTTACACATGGTAAGAATTACATAGTCTTACCTGGTCATTGCTTTGGGGGTATTGTTTCAAGAATGCTACTGCTAAGTCACTTCAGCCATGTCCAACTCTGTGCGACCCACTAGGCTCCCCTGTCCCTGGGATTCTCCAGGCAAGAACACTGGAGTGGGTTGCCATTTCCTTCTCCAATGCATGAAAGTGAAAAGTGAAAGTGAAGTCCCTCAGTCGTATCCGACCCTCAGCGACCCCATGGACTGCAGCCTTCCAGGCTCCTCCGTCCCTGGGATTTTCCAGGCAAGAGTACTGGAGTGGGGTGCCATTGCCTTCTCCAAGCATAGTGGAGTTTATTTTCCAGAATTTGAAAAAGTATGCCAGGGTTCTTGCTGTCTGAGGTGTTAAGGCAAAGGCAGAAGGAGTAAATTCTCTCTAATCCCCAGTGTTTCTTCATTTTACGTAATCAACCAAAAATATTAATTGCAGGGCCTTTAGCATCAGTGAGCACTACGGGTTTGGCTGTGTATTTTACAAGACATCCGGAAATACCGTGAATGAATGTCATTCC
>SJYV01039606.1:438255-532523 GCA_006410875.1 Neotragus pygmaeus | reverse complement strand
GGACGACAGAGGATGAGATGGTTGGATGGCATCACCGACTCGATGGACCTGAGTTTGAGCAAGCTCCGGGAGATGGTGATGGACAGGGAAGCCTGGCGTGCTGCAGTCCGTGGAGGTCACAAAGAGTTGGACATGACTGAGCGACTGAATTGAACTTTGGAGCAGAACATATATATTCATTACCTTGATCATGGTGAAGACTCACAGGCACATAGATGTCAAAGATGATCAGATTTTATATTTGAAATGTGTACCACTTATAGTATGCCAATCACACATCAGTTAAAAATGTAAGCCGCTTTGGATAGTGATTGTCAGAGGACAGGCTCCAAAGAGTGTTGGTTACCACTGCCATTATTGTTTTTTCACCAGATGTTTTTTCACAAGGTGAATCGCCTGGCCTGAATACTTTCTATTGATTTGACTTTTTTAAAGAGTACTTTGAAAAACGGAAAAAATGAATCCACCATAGTTTAAAGGTATCTGCTCCAGACATCCCAACTTTTGTCTTTTTGCTTTGTCTTCCTGCCACAGATGTGCTTAGACACCACTCTTACCCAGAATGTTTCCTGACTTTCAAGTCAAATTTTTAAAAGTAGGAATTTTATTTTAAATCTTTAGTTTTGTCTACTTTGACCAGTCTTACTAAAGTATGATTTGTATGGAAGAAATTTCACCCATCCTAATCTTATTCATGATTACGGGTGGATGAGTTTTGGCAATTGCACACCGTCATGTCACCAGCATATTTCAACCCAAAGAGTTCTCTCGTGCTTTTTTGCAGTCATACTCTCCCCAGTCCCTGCTCCTGACACAACTTGCCTTTTGACCATATCTTCCCTGGCATTTCATGTAAATGATTTCATATTAGTGTTTGTGGAATATACAGCCTTTCTTCGTACCTGACTTCTTTCGCTCAGCACAGGCTGTTGAGGTGCATCCACACTTTGGGGAATGTCAACGATGATTTCCTTTTTGTGCCATGCTGCATCTATGGAGGGGGCACACCAGGAATTTGTGGATCCACTCACCTCTTGAAGAACATTCGGTTCTTTCCAGCATAGTGCATCTGTATTTCCTATTATGAATGATGTTGCCATGAACATCCATGGATGTTTTCAATTTCTTTCCTAAGAGTGGGATTTCTGGGTTGTATGTTTAGTTGAATAAGACCTTGCTGAACTGTTTTCCAAAGCTGTAATCTCCACCAGCCATAGAGGAGCATTCCGGCCGCTCCTCATCTTTGCCTACAGTTAGCATCCTCAGTGTTTTAAATTTTAGCCATTTCAGTAGGTGGGCAGTGTCCCTTGTCAGAAGGTGTTCATGGTTAAAGTGTCTCAACCTACACCAGCTTTCTTTCCTAAGATCAAGATTTTAGTCCTAAAATGCGCTTTATCCAATAATTAAACCATCTGAGGCTTCCAAAGCAGTGGTGATTACAACATGAGAGCATGCCTCCTCACGCACTGGTCATATTTTTAATGAAAGATTTGGAATATAAATTGAGCTTTTGTAATAAACCATAATGAGTTGAGTGTTTTTAGCTAGGAAGGCAAATAAGGAATTAATCATTAAATGAAAAGTATAATATTTCAGGCTTTTTATCCTACAGGCTTTTGCTCCAGTAATATCAAAATAAGGACAAGGGAAAAAGAGAAAAAGATGCTCAGGATTAAAATCACATGAATACCTCTGTAATGGTGGGTGCAGTACACTTTATTAAACTCAGATCCATAGCTGAGTCCAAACTGGGTGCAGACGAGGATGCTGGAGTTGGGTCACAGGGCAGCATGGAAATGCAGCAACTCCAGAGGCATCCCTGCACAGGAACCAGGCCGCCCAGGCCTTCGCCCGTGTGTGCTGGCGGTACAGGGGCCAGACGACATGATCCTTTATATATAAACACACGCGCACACACACACGCACACCAGCACTCAGGAGTGAGTAATTGGATTTGGATTAGAATAGATTTGAGTATTAATTCAGTACTTAACTTCATTACATAGGTGCTCTATCCATCAAGAAAATGTTATCAAACAGTATCATTAAAAGCCCATTGCAGGCACGCTCCTTGCCCCAAGGCACCTCAGGGACAGAAGTCAGCGGTGGTCTCTGCTGCCACAGCCCCACTGAAATGAGGACGCTGGTCGTGGCTGTGCCAGGTGCCCCCTCCCTGCCCCAAGCCCCGCAGGCTGGCAGCCGCTGTGCCATCAGAGGAGCAGCCAGCACGTGGTCCAGGTCTGACTCCAGACCAGACTGATTCCCAGAGGTCTTCCTATCTCCCTCTCTGGACCGTCAACCCGGCTAATCTACTTTCTGCCGATCCAGTTAAACGGATTTCCCTTGTATTTGTTGTCCATATCCTTTCATGTTCTTGACTCATAGATAATTTCCCAAAATGACTGGCATAACCCAGCATGGGGATTTAGAGGCATAATCTCAATCTAAACTCACTTTCGTGTTCATCTTTCCTGGAAAACATCTTAGAATCCTTCATTTTAGTAACTACGTCTGGAGATGCTCACTGACAAGAAAGGCGCGGTGTGGTCACTTTCATTTCTCCGAAAGATGGCAGAAATATTCCACCACAAGTTCTGAATGCACCATATAATCTTCTTGCCAGTATAACTCAAAAACTAAGGATTCTTCATATTTTTCCTAGAAATGCAAGCTTTTATCTGAAGCCACATATAAACAATATGCTTTTCTTGCCCATCTTACACATGGTAAGAATTACATAGTCTTACCTGGTCATTGCTTTGGGGGTATTGTTTCAAGAATGCTACTGCTAAGTCACTTCAGCCATGTCCAACTCTGTGCGACCCACTAGGCTCCCCTGTCCCTGGGATTCTCCAGGCAAGAACACTGGAGTGGGTTGCCATTTCCTTCTCCAATGCATGAAAGTGAAAAGTGAAAGTGAAGTCCCTCAGTCGTATCCGACCCTCAGCGACCCCATGGACTGCAGCCTTCCAGGCTCCTCCGTCCCTGGGATTTTCCAGGCAAGAGTACTGGAGTGGGGTGCCATTGCCTTCTCCAAGCATAGTGGAGTTTATTTTCCAGAATTTGAAAAAGTATGCCAGGGTTCTTGCTGTCTGAGGTGTTAAGGCAAAGGCAGAAGGAGTAAATTCTCTCTAATCCCCAGTGTTTCTTCATTTTACGTAATCAACCAAAAATATTAATTGCAGGGCCTTTAGCATCAGTGAGCACTACGGGTTTGGCTGTGTATTTTACAAGACATCCGGAAATACCGTGAATGAATGTCATTCCCTCAAAAGACTCCCTGAGCAGAATCAACATATAGGCATTGTTTGCAGAAATGGAGAAATAACCAGGATCTGGCCTTTTTCCAAAGAGACCCCCTATTAATATATACCTGTGCACATTTTTATCAAGAGGAACTAATAAGATGATAGCAGGGAAGCAAAGTTAGCTATTAGACAGCAATCCTCCTGCCAAGAGCCATAATCTGACACAGACTGAGTTGGGCGTAGCAGTCCATTAATGGTTCGCGGCTCACACAATAATGACCTACTAACCTGACGTGGTGTTGCTCTCACATTTTGCCATCCCCTGGGATGCTACTGTCACCGTGTTATCTATTGCCTGCTTCCCTATCAAAGAAAAAAGCTGAGCTGAAATGTATGGACGCGTCCAGCTCCGTAGTTCATTGCACACCAACCCTGGCAAGTGAAGGAACAATAGATTTATAAGTTTATCTTACATTAAGCCAAACGCGCCTGACTGCACTGTAAATTACTAAATAATAAACCAGGTGGTGTAAGATCCTGACTTGGACAGAATATAAAAATCTATCAACCTGTAAAATACAATAACCATAAATGTGCTATGTCGCCCATGGCTCAGGTAAACCGTGTACCGCCAGGATCCGGGCGTCGCCGGGAAAGCTGCACAAAGGCCTGTGATGCGGGAAATGTGGGCGAGGAAAGATCGTTGAGTTAAAACACTTGAGCGTTTGTTTTGTTTCTTGAATTTCTTTGTCTGGAATTGGCCAGTGCCCTTGAAGGGGAGCGATCCCCACACAGCTCCAGACTGGAGTCTTCCAAGATAACTTGAGGCTGCTTCAAGGTTGCTCCGTGGCCGAACTTCACATTCAAATGAGCCTGAGACACGCCGCACTGGCTGGAAAGCAGAAAACACAGAAAGACAGCCTTCAGATGATAGATACTTTACTCCTGAGAAAAATATCTTAAAACTGGGTTAACTCAGTAAACCCTCGTCCTAAATTCCACACCTCACCAGTTGTCACAGAAATAAAATGAAGATTAAGCCAATTGGACTGGCACTTCCTTCCCAGCCCCCTGCGAGAGGGATTCCATTTGAACGAATGGGAGGGGAAAAAAAAATTAATTTCATTTCAGTGAAAGATTCCAAAATGATCCCATAAATTGCGATTCCAAAACATACAAAGCTAATTAATTCCTTTTTAGGAGATTTTCAATGAGCAAGCCAGGTTAAGTTTATATGATTTACAAACAGTGTTTACATTCATGGAGGTGCAACTAATTGCTACACGGTTTGACATCATTACAGGGAAATGCTGGGGGATGCAGACAGTTTAATTAGGGGTGGTTTCAAGTTCACTACACGATTACCATCACGGAGCTCTTCTAATATGCTTATACAGTACAGTGGTGCTGAAAAGCGATTACACTCTGCCTGCTGCCTGCTGAAATTTTGAATGAAAAATGATAATCTCGTGTAAAGGGCTGTGTTCTCACAGTTCAGCTTCCTTTCTAGATCACACTCACCTGCTTCTTCTCGGGCCCATCTCTCCGCCTTTCGCAGGTCAGCAGCGTGGCGGCTGCGCGCAGGTATTTACTATACCCTGTGAGCTCCTTGGAGTGCTTCCAAAGGATGCTGGGAACCTCAGGAGCCGGCTTTTGCCATCTCCACGTTTCAGGCACAGTCCCAGGGATGTCTGTAAATCACTTAGCTCCAAAGTACAACTCACTCTCCATTTCAGTCAATAAAACCGGCCACTTGTTTTGCCAGTTTTCCTTTTTAACATTTCACTCTGTTAAGTTTCTCTCTTCTGCCATCCGTTTAAGCTGCTCACGACAGTAGTGTCACTCTGCAGCCCTGGGAGCAGGAGGGGCCTGGGACCCGGGGGCTTGAGACCCCAGAACATCTGGGCTTTAATGAGTCCTGGCACCAACACAGAAGGACCACCAACTTGTGTTTCAAACATCGAGCACCACACTTACTTCTAACAAATGTAGAAGAGCCAAACACATGGAAGATTCTAGAATCCACAGGAATGCACTGCCCCCCCCCACCACCCCCGCAAAATCAGTAAACCTCTCCTGCCCTAAAGACACTTACAATTTAGTTCTGGCATCATTTCCTCTGGGGCTGAAAAGAAGATAAGTTCAAACAATGCTGCGAAAATGATTGAAACCAAAAATCTGATGACTCCAAGCTTTTTACTGTAGACACATTTCTACATTTCAACTGAAGCCCTCGCAAAACACTTTATGTTTAACTGTTATCTATTTTGGATTCTGGCAATTCAGTTTGAAAAATGAATAAATGAAATAAGATTCCCCAGAGCAAATGGTTTTACAGCGTAATTAACACCTCAAGGGGGTACCCTGGGTTTTCTCAGGAATTTCAAAACACAGACATCAGAGAAAAAAATGTTCAACAAACCTCGCCTTATTGGTGTCTGGGTTAATGAAAGAGACTCTCGCAACTGACCACCCCTGGACACGTCCACGCTTCAGAGCTGGAGGATGGACAGAGTATGGAAAATGAGCCGTGAGCACACGGTCTCAGCGTCTGGGTCCAACGGGAGACAGGACTCCCGGGACAGCAAGCCCTGGCGGGGAGCCTGCTCTGCAGGGGCTGACTCCACTCTTCAGGGAATAAATTCACCTTTCTCAGGCACAACGGCCAACTTATCTCTTCAAAATCAAATAACCAATTTCTAATTAACTTTAACTTGGGCATGACACCAAATATTCCATATCTCTGTTAATAAGCAAACTGATAAATTCCAACCTTAAGACGCTAAAGTCACCACGTGTGATTAAAGCACCAAGAATTCATTTCAAAAGCCACGCTCTCGTCTCCGCAGGCCACGGAGCAGCATCTTCCAACCCAGCCCTCTGCCCCTGGGCACCACTCCACGGGCCTTTCTCCGAAAGCTCCACTTTCCTCTCCCCTTTGCTCCTGGCTGAAACTCCCTCTTCCTGACGCACGGGGCTCTTCCTGCATTGCTCCCTTCCCTAACCCTAACCCCAACCCCGTCAGGTCTCTGAAAATACACACCTGGACAAAACAGGTAAGCTTGCAAACAGGCATATCAGCTCCATTTCGAGGATCCCAGGAAGGGCTGTAGCTTTGGTCCCTGTACTTAAAGGCGGACTCAGCACTGACCAGTGCTGGGGGCACAGTGCAGACCGTCACGAGGCAATCCTCAGCCTCAGGCGTCAACTTTGACTGTGAGCAAATGCCAGGCCTTGGAGATGAGTGATGCCAGGTGTGCAGGGCACAGACCAAACAAGCAGCTCCAGAGCCCCGGCACCAGCATTTGGACCACATCCTCCACTGCTGCCTGCTTGTCACCCAAGGACTCACTACTCCCCCTCCTGCCTCTGATTCCCATGTCTCTTCAAACCCACCAAGCCCCTCACACTGCAGACACTTAATACCCCGTCGTTTCTTTAATCACCTTCATGGACACCGATATACCGAACACCACAGCTCAGCTTCCCTGGTGGCTGAGATGGTAAAGAATCTGCCTGCAGTGCAGGAGATCTGGGTTCAATCCCTGGGTTGGGAAGATCCCCTGGAGAAGGGAATGGCAACCCACTCCAGTGTTCTCGCCTGGAGAATTCCATGGACAGAGGAGACTGGCAGGCTACAGTCCATGGAGCTGCGAAGGATTGGACGTGACTGAGCGATTAACAATTTCGCCTCTCACACTGCACCTGAGCAAAGCTGAGTCACAAGAGACGAAGTAGAAAGCTCACAAAAGTCCACGAGGACACACAGGAAGCGAGATTATTGTAAACAAAACACCTGCCGCAGTTTCCTAACGATGCAAACTCGCGTCTCTTATAAAGCAGAGTCCGGGCCACACTCTGACTCTCAGAGCATTCACACAGCACAAGTTAGAAAGCCCTGACATTCGTGGGGGACACGTTCAAACTCTTCACAAGCCCCCGCCCATGGATATAATTCCATAGAGCTTACGTGAAGTCAGTGCCCAACCAGGCATGGAGCCCCCCCCCACCTTCCGCTGACACTCAGCCCTTGTAGCAGTGGAGAAGCCCTCTCACTATCTCCTGGGTCACCTTTTCTCACCCCAGTAGATCCCCCGGAGGTATCCCCCGTGTTGGGCCTGGGGCACCATGCCACATTTCACTCCCAACTTTGTTCAGAATTCCATTTCTTGACTGTGATTCCTCACTTTCTCCATTTTCTTTTCATTTCCAGCATTAACAAATGGCTTTTGAGGTGGGGAGGTGTGGGGATGGTGGGGGTGGGGTAGAAAATATTTCATCATGAGAAAAAATGAGTCTGTCATTTTCAAGAATAAGTGAGTCCACAAAGACAGGAGAACTGCAAAGCTACATCGTAAGGCTGCTGCTTTATCCAGGCTCGTCCATTCTGTAGCTACTACATAGCAAATCCATTTCATGGCAGACAACGCCCAAATGTAAGGCTCAGCAAGATCACAAGCGCTTCTGTGTCAGGAACCTTCCGGGTCACCTACAGATAGCCAAACTACAAGGCTGGCCACAGATTCCAGCGGTCTGCTGAATCAGGTCCCAAAACTAGTCCCGTGGGCCACTAAACCCACACGTTTGGTCCGTTTAACAAGACAAAAAGGGTTCCAAGTACACCGTATCCTTCTAATTGGCATATGACCCTGGTCCGTTAACATCATGTACCACCGACCGCAGCTCAGATTCCTAGACACTGTGAAGAATATTAGGTAGGAAGCTCTTGACTGCAAGTGACAGAAAACTCCAACTGAACGGCCTATGACCATGGAGAACTTCATTTCACAAGACCTCCTGAAACGGCCTGGGGGTGAGTGAAACGAAAGTCACTAAGTCATGCCCAACACTTTCCAACCCCATGGACAGTAGCTTGCCAGGCTCCTCCGTCCATGGGACTTCCCAGGCAAGAGCACTGATTAATTCAGTGGAACCGAGCACCAGCGTGGCTTCCCTCTCCCCTCTGCCTTCTCAGCCCGGCTCCTTCCCTGTCCTGTTCAGCTTCGGGCACCAGAAGCAGGCAGCATGACACCCAGCAGGAAAAGAACACTCACACTCCCCAGTCTCTTTGCTGGTAATTCAGACCTTTCACAGGAGCCCCTCAGATTCTGATTAGCCACAATTGCATCACCTGCCCTCCCCTAAACCAATCACTGGCCAGGAGAGTAGACCCATTGTGATTGGCTTAGACCACATCACTGCATTTGTAAACTAAAATTGAGGAAATCAACTGAGTGGGTCCCAGATCCTGTTCTTAAATTGAAATTTGAGCTCAACTGTAGATACAAATATTCCCATCTATTTACATGTGTGTTAAGCTGTGATGTAAGATGGATTTCTTATTGTGACTGACAGTCCAAATAGTTTAAGAAGCATTGGCTTAATCAGCTAAGTGAAAGTGTTAGTCGGGTCTGACCCTTGGCGACCCCCATGGACTGTAACCTGCCAGGCTCCTCTGTCCATGGGCTTCTCCAGGCAAGAATACTGGAGTGGGTTGCCATGCCCTCCTCCAGNTTGGCTTAATCAGCTAAGTGAAAGTGTTAGTCGGGTCTGACCCTTGGCGACCCCCATGGACTGTAACCTGCCAGGCTCCTCTGTCCATGGGCTTCTCCAGGCAAGAATACTGGAGTGGGTTGCCATGCCCTCCTCCAGGGAATCTTCCTGACCCAGGGATCGAACCCGTGTCTCTTACGTCTCCTGCACTGGCAGGCGGATTCTGGAGCGCTTGTCACATATGACAGGAAAGACCAGGACAAGACAGGGTTGGATAAGGAAGAAAGAGCTGAGGAAGCACAGCCGGCAGAGACTCCAAGCGCCGAGTGAAGAGGAATGGCTCGCAGGTGGAGGGAGACAACAGCCGTGTGTGCAGAGAACCGCGTGAACAGAGAGGCAAACGGGTTCCTGGCCAGGGGAGCTGGCGCCGGCGCCCCGGGCGCCTGTAGGCCCCGTGTCACGT
This sequence comes from Neotragus pygmaeus, assembly GCA_006410875.1. Classification (NCBI taxonomy): domain Eukaryota; kingdom Metazoa; phylum Chordata; class Mammalia; order Artiodactyla; family Bovidae; genus Neotragus; species Neotragus pygmaeus. The sequence continues at coordinate 523,319 of SJYV01039606.1, read as the reverse complement.
GACACAGACACATTTCCACCAAGAATGACTGGCAGATACGGCAGAGTGTGGGTTACAGGCCAAAGAAGGCACAGACGGGGAAGGCGGGTCAAGGAGGGAAGCTCATCCCTATGGCCGGTTCAGGTTGACACATGGCAGAAACCAACACAGTATTGTAGAGCAATTATCCCCCAATTAAAAATAAATCCACTTTAAAAAAAGAAAGGCACAGATGATTTAATTTAAAAGCTCGAGGCAGCATCTACAAGAAGCTTTACCATCTGATGAGCAAATGAGCAGATCCTGGCCAACCACAGAGGGCTTTGACTGACCTCCTGTGATGGGCTGCAGGATACTGCTGCAGCCACCAGGTTGCCTTGAACGCAGTGTGACCAGGGGCACGGACACGTGAGGGCTGTCATCACCAAGACGCCTTCTGCCTACATCCGCTGTCTTCTTAACCTGACGTCAGGAAATTCATATTTAGTGAAGAAGGAAATGACTTTGGGTCTGTATCATTCAAATCCTTAAGGATTATTGGCTAATTAGGAGCATAGTAATGTAAATTTGCCTTGTGTCAGGTTTTCAGGAACAGTAAAATAACATAATTAAGCAGTGAACAAAGCAGATCATTTAAGCCGCTCTTCACTGCAAATGTATATGGTGGTGAAACGTATGCATCCGCCTGGAAACTAGAAAAACGTGATCCACACTGCAAGAGGCCAGGGATTGCTTCTAATGAGATGTGTGGAGCTATGTAAATTTGATTTAAACATAACTGCTATTTCTTTTATGAAAGTTTCATAGCAAAATTCCATTAGATAATTATATAATTCATTTAAAGGATACAAGAGTTGTTCTTTTTGAGAAAACAAACTGAATTGCTTTTAAATAAGCAAAGTAAAAAATCAAATGAAAACTTTCTAGAACTGGAAACCCTAATAAAATCAGAAAATAAAATTTTAAATGGCATTTCCTAACTTTGACTTCTCTCTGGACCTGTGGTTACATGTGCAAAATTACACATAAAAATGGAAAGCTTCAGCTGAAACCATTGACTCTAAATGGCCCGGTTAATCCTGATTCTGAGAATAGAATCCCACGATTTGAGGGGGCGGATGCTCTTACTGCTTACTGCTGAAAAAAGTGTTACCTTTGTGCTCAAACACCTGTGTGAAGGCAATTGTGAAAACCCCAGTGAATTCTGAAAGGCTTGGAAGAGGTTCAAAGTCAACTCGAAAACTTTCTATTCCATTCTGCTCGTCTGCAGGATGGGAAATCATGTCTGGTTTGGCCCACCTGACTGTGGGTAACAACCTGCTGGTTTCGGCAGCAGGGGTCCTGGGTGAGAAGTGGATCTAAATTAACCTCCCTGATCTAATGATCTCATGAAGTGACGCTCCTTCTGCCGCCACCACTGCTGCAGCTCCCACCGATGGTTCCAAAAATCCGGGTCCATTTTTCATTTCCACTAGTGCTGTGGATGTGAGAGAAGGGCGAGAAGTGAAACAAGAAAAGAAGAAAGGGGAGTGAAGAGGTGGAGACCAGGAATAAAGAAATCAAGGAGATGGATCTGAGATGCTTAGACAGGGGGGCACTCGGAGAGAGAGGGAGCAGAGTCCACACCTGGAGGGACTAGGCAGCAGAAGGGAAGGGCAAGGAGGCCTGGCTGCTTCAAGCAGATACGTTAAGTGAAATTGTTCCTGGACTTGGCCTGCAGAAGCCAGTGCACGCATCCATCAGCCAGGCAGCCAGAAGCACTCAAAACCCTGCTCCTGACAAAAGACGGTCCAGCGTCCCTTCAACAACATGGGCTTTGCCAGGAGGAAGGCTGCTGGTCGGCTTCAGGGCTAAAAAGAGAGAAAGTAGAACATGAAGTGCATCTCAGCGTCAGCTAAGTTTCCTTCTGCTTCGAACCCAGGTGAACCCCAGAAAGCGGCACTCCAAAGCCAGGATCCGTGCAGCTGCAAACCCCCCCTTACCCCCTCTGATTTATCACCANAAAGAGAGAAAGTAGAACATGAAGTGCATCTCAGCGTCAGCTAAGTTTCCTTCTGCTTCGAACCCAGGTGAACCCCAGAAAGCGGCACTCCAAAGCCAGGATCCGTGCAGCTGCAAACCCCCCCTTACCCCCTCTGATTTATCACCACTGCTTTCTAATTCAAGCACCTCCGGGGCCCTTTCCAAGACTAAGACATGATTACAAAGTGCAGTGTTGTACCTCATACCTTCTCGTCTTCCAAATCACATCCAGTGGGGATCCAGCCTTAGGAATGTGCTCTCCAAATCCGCACCAGGGTCTAAACCTGTCTACCCAGGGCCCACAGTCAGCTCTCTTGGAAATGCCATTCTGCACGTATCACTTGAAATAAGTCCTTCAAAGAAGCAGTAAAGAGCCTCCCCTGAGCTGGCGAGCACCTATCTGCTCCTACCATTCACTTTTTCTTGGGAGCCAACGACCATGCCTTTATTAGGCCATGCCGAGGGGCTCCTTTATAAATCCCCAAATACAGAATAGTAGAGAAAGCTCCTTGGTGGCGACCCGTTAACTCAACATTGTCCAGAGTAAACCACTTGTGAGCCGTCATTAGAGAGTTTAATGTCAATCTTACTGCACTGACTTTTAAACTCCAAAGATGAGCACACTGCACGGGTGATGTGGAATAAATCCAACGCTGCATGGTTTTTGAGAATTCAAATTGACATCTGAGCTTTAGACCTTTTCTAACATAAATTTTGCCTTCGAAGGTATTTACCTTCCTTTGAAAAGTGGGTCACAATATTCTCTTGCCACCAGGTAATCAGAAGAACCAAAGAAAACAGTCATTAACGTGACAGAACGTCCCATACGTCCGCATCAGTTAAAAGGAAAAGAATAACCCAGATCTTTCCCGTGCCACTTTTCAGGATTCCTGACATCTGTCATAAAACTCGGGCCATATGTCTTTTCCTTCCATTAAGGAGACTCATCACATAACCAGTGCTGAGGTTCTGTCAAGAAGAATTATTGACTTATAAGCATATCTTCCCCCTCCCCTGCTAATGATTTCCACAAACACATCCACTGATCATCTTTTTTCTGTGCTTGCCAGAAATTATGGGGAGACCCAGGGGGGCATTTGGGGTCCTGTGCTTAGGGATTTACCGGGTAATGTTAATGAGACGCACAACCGTATTTATTTCAGGAGTTATTTACTTGGTGTGGAGTGTTCTGGTTGCATGAGCCTTGTTGAACTGGCGCTGGAAAGAGAAGGTGGGAAGGAGGGAGGCGGGAGAAGGGGAGAGGGAGGGGACAGGGGAGCAGCTCGCAGCCCCTGATAAAGCAGCTGCACGGGCACCGTTTACTGCCTCCTCTACCGGGTCTGCATTCGTCTGCCCTCGTATTGTCAGGTTGACAAGAGGAGAAAAAAAATTAACCAAAAGCCAAATCAAATAAATGTGCAACTCATAAATTCTGCAGCTAAAAATTTACCCCTGAGGGATCAGAGCAACGCACCATGGAAGGCTCCCCTCTCCTGCCCTCATAAAGGGGAATGATAAGTGAAGCTTCCCTCCTCGGCACCAGGAGGCCGGGTCTAGAGGAACAGCATCAGGCCGGCTTCCTCCTCCCCTAGTTAACGAATTTATTCCCGTCGTTGGTGGGTGGGCATGGAGCTGCTCTCCTCCGACGTGTCAGCATCCCCAGGCCCATGTTGCTAAGCAACGCGTGCGTGGACCGGGCTGACTGGCCATGGACCAGCCTCCGGGCGGCTGCTCCCGCGTGGCGGGCAGTGTGGGAGCTGGAGGAGCATGAGCTGCCGAGGCCTGCCAGCCACTTGGCTTTTTGACTCCGAGTTTAGACATGTCATTCCAAGCAAAACGTGTTCTAATGAGCACCATTCTTTCTTCCAACTATGCAACCAAAAAACGAAGAGAAGCCTAGTTTGGGAGAAAGCCGGTCTCCTCCCTTCCACGAATCAAATCTCCCTGAGGCTGAAAACAAAGTTTTCAAGGTGAAAAATGTTTGTCCAAATACTTAACCCACTCCAGTACTCTTGCCTGGAAAATCCCAGGGACAGAGGAGCCTGGTGGGCTGCAGTCCATGGGGTCGCTGAGGGTCGGACACGACTGAGCGACTTCACTTTCACTTTTCACTTTCTTGCATTGGGGGAGGAAATGGCAACCAACTCCAGTGTTCTTGCCTGGAGAGTCCCAGGGATGGGGGAGCCTGGTGGGCTGCTGTCTATGGGGTCGCGCAGAGTCCGACATGACTGAAGCGACCCAGCAGCAGCGGCAGCAAACACTTAAAGCAGATGGCCCTGTCTTGCCTTCAGTGCTTTAATCCTACCTGGCCTGTATCTGGTGCGCATTCGTATTTGAGAGCATTAGCCAGTATAGCCAGGGCCCCAGATGTAGATGACCTGCGATAAAGACTCGGCAAAGTAATAGGTGTTTTTTTTTTTTTTTTCCCACTCTGATTGTCCAGGAGAATTACATTCTTCTTTTGGCAAAACTCACAGACCTTCATCTGCAGAGCACCATCTTGTGGCAGGCAGTACTGATCCTCGTGCCCCGACTCCCCAAACAAGGGCAGGGCAAGACCAAGAAGCCGTACACAGCGCATCCTCCACAACTCGGATTATTTTTTAACCAGAGAGCAACAGAGATAAAAAGTGATCACAGTAATTAAAAAAATCCAAGAGGTTGGCAATTCGTTCAATATGTTTCTAGATGATTCATCCAAAATTCAAACTTGATTCATAGATTAGTGAAATTCAACATATGTATATTCACCAAACCTTCTGTCACAAAGGGAAAAAGAAAAGCCCAATGTTTTTATAACCATCAAAAATAGCCAGTCAGAAGTGCTCATAGAGGTTTGTTTGGTTGTTTTTTTTTTTTTGGTCAAATTGCCAAGAAACAGTAACATACTTTTGCTCTCAATTTTCACTTGCAGCAATATTTCATACAAGACATTTGTTAACTAAGCACAACAAGTAAAATTCTCAATGCAAGACGTTTAAATGTGTTTCTACTAACTGACTAAAAAATGGAGTCTCTGCCACTTCTTTGAGATAAAAGTACGGTGCCAGCATCATACCTCACAACTAACTGGAGCTATGAATTCAATACATCTGTTTTTCTGTTAAACTCACGTAGGTAAAATTGCTTTCTATCAGCAAATGTATTTGACTTACAGAATACTTACTTTTTAACTATGCACTTGAGTGTAGCCAACGAAATTCTCAACATACCCTAACCTCAACGGCAGTGTTTTGTAACAGCACAAAGTAAAGAGTTGCTGCTGTTATAATTTAGGTTAGATTGTAGATTGTAATAAAACTAATCCCTCAATGATGCAGGAAGGAACCCTGGAAGGTGGCAACAGCTTTTAAGAAACAGTATGTTCTTATGTTGTTAAAGTAAGAACAAATGAGTCACTGTCAAAAAATGTTTCTTGTGAATAATTATTTGCTATCAACACTCTGTTAAATTAGGATTTTCTCCTTCTGAATGGGTGATAAAAGAATTGATTAGCTGTCACTTCTAGGTGCTGAGTGACACCTATCTGAGTTAGAAGGACTGCTTTTTGCTGTTTTGTTTCCATAACTATAGGCATTTTGACTAACATTCTATTCTGAGTCTTTTTGGCTGAAATCCTGAGGCTGCATTCTAGAAAATACACACACAGGAATTGTTCTGTCCAAAAAGAGACACCCTTGGATCTGCAGTGCCCTTATTTCATATCACAGAAGAGTAGGTCAATAAATCAACTAAAGGTAAAAGTAAAATCTGTAATAACCCGTTGCCACTTCTTCCTCCTCCCACCTCGCAGCACATAAAACTTGGTGTCAAAAGGTCTCACATCACAAGAATTAATCAAAAGACTCTTAAAATACTCTGCGCACCCACTTCTGATGACTAATTTGGCTTCCCTATGGCGAAGCACTAATTTTTTATCTCAATCAATTGGTACAATATTCTTTTCCATCAATCACAGTGGGTGCAGAACAGTAAAATTCCACTCTTCTGTGAGAATAAAGCAAAATTCAGCCAAAAAGGAAAAACAAAAAACAATTTCGTAGCGAGGAAAGCCTGCCGTAACAATGGGAAACAAAGAGAGAGTGGGAAGGGGGGTGGAGGAGGAAAGCGGCAGACGCTTCAGAGGACCCAGGGGAAACCTTACAAATAGCTCCACCAGAGCAGAAGGAATCTCAGAAGCATCAGAAGGCCAAATGCAGCTGAGAGAAAGAGCCAATCAGGAAGTCAGCAAGGTGGCTGGACCACATGGACCTGATGGGATATCTGGGAACCACCGCTGGCTCGACGGGGAGGACCGCTGCAGTCAGGAGGAGAGAGAGTGAGCTTTTCTTTCCCAGGAAAGGACAGGGAAATGCCGAGAAGGGCTGAGAAAACACAGCCTTTGTGGGGAGGAAAAGAGAGGAATTGCAAAAGTGAACTCAGGCTCCTGGAAGAAGCCAGGAAAAGGCTGGAGCTGCCAGATGGTGGGGATGGGAGCGGTGATGAGAGAGAGCGGAGAGCCAAGAGCAGAGTCCACCGCACCCACCGCTGCTCCCCTAGGGCAGAACCCGCAGGTGGGCAGCCCAGCCTCCCCCAGCCTAGCATGGGCCAGAGCTGTGCTTAGTCACTCAGTCGTGTCCGACTCTTGCGACCCCATGGACCGCAGCCCACCAGGCTCCTCTGTCCATGGGATTATCCAGGCAGGAATACTGGAGTGTGTTGCCACGCCCTCCTCCAAGGGATCGTCCCAACCCAGGGATCGAACCCTAGTCTGCCACGTTGCAAGCGGATTCTTCACCATCTGAGCCACCAGGGAAGCCCGTATTGGCCCCACTTCGCCCTCCTCTTCACGCCTGCCGCTGTCCTGCCCTGGCTCCTGGTCCAGTCAGCCTTCTGGAGGCCTTGACTGAAGGCACAGCAACATGAAATATCCCCCAGCCCCGGGGCCCTGCCATCTTCTGAAAGTGATGACGGCGCGCTTCACTGGCTACGAGGAGGAATAAGGCACTGGGGCCTGGGACACAGTGCTCCCCGCTGGCTTCCCCAGACGTCAGAGCCACGGCCTTCTGCTCCTTTTAAAGGGCCAGGTGCTCCAGTGCCTGCTCCCAAAGTGGAACCAGAAACCCAGCTCCTGCCAGCAACGGGCAAGGCAAATAAAAGCAATTCACTGATAATGCATGCAGCCTGTGTAAGACAGGTGAAGCTTAAAATAGGGGGCGAATAGGTTAGATCAAAACTTTTTGTTGGAAAAGCCCGATCAAACTACTGTATCCCTGCACTGGACCACCATTCATAACACAAAGGGCAAGCAGATGATTTTGCTTCCCGAGCAGGGCTCATGGAAATGCTGCAGCACCGCAGCTCTCAGGAGTCCCCTAAATTCACATCAGCTCATTTTATCCCGAGAGCACCCTGATGGGAGACCTCTGATGTCCATTTTAAAGCTGTGAAAACTGGGGCTCAGCCACTACTCACAGTAGCCAGGACATGGGAGCAAGCACCTTAAATGTCCATCCACAGAGGAATGGATAAAGATGTGGTGCATATATACAAGGAATATTACTCAGCCATAAAGAGGAATGAAACTGTGCGATCTGCAGCAATGTGGACGGACATAGAGACTGTCATACTGAGTGAAGCAAATCAGACAGAGACAAATGCCATACGATACCATTTACGTGTAGAATCTAAAATGACAGTACAAATCATGAACTTATTTACAAAACAGAAATAGAGTCCCAGATGTGGAAAACAAACTCTGGTTCCTGGGGCGGAAGCGGGGGGAATGGGCTGACACACACACACTGCTGTATACACGGTAGGGAACTGAGAGGACCTGCTGGACCTGCTGAGTAGCACAGAGAACTCTGCGGTGTCCTCTGCCAAGACCTACATGGAAGAAGAATCTGAAAAAGAGCGGGTATGTGTAAGACTGATTCACTTTGGTGTACATCTGAAACTAACGCAACAGTGTAAATCCACTATACTCTAATTTTTTTTTGAAAGCTGAGGCTCAGCAAGGTCAAGGATCACGTGCTAAGGTGTGTGAACGCCATAGCTGACATCTGACCTCAAATCTAGGTGCCACCAGAAACTGTGTTCAGCCAGTGGCTGGGATCTGAGGTCCTGATGGAAGCTGAAAGGAAGGAAGCCCTTCTGTATCAAGGTGAGAAAGCTGGGGTTGCCAGAGCTGGCCCTTGAAAGATGCTCAGGAAAATCTGGATCTCAGACCAACAGCAAATAATGTTTAATATAGGTATGTGGGGCATACTTACCCCCAAATATGCATTGTTTATCTGAAAGGCACATTTAACTGGGTGCTTGGTATTTTAGCTGACATCTCTAGTGAAGGCAAATGTTAATTCCTCCAACCCCACTTCTGACCCAAGAGAGAAAGTCCTGGGAACAGATGAACAACACCCAGTGATGTGCCCTTGCCAGAGGCCACCAGCACAGGGCATTTCATCTTTTTTTTGAAGCACTTTCTCACATTGTCTCATTGAGTCCTTCCTACGGAACAAGGGCATGGGCATCATTATCCCCACATCGTGGACAAAGGAAGCTGTGATGAGTTTGAAGCAACTTGGAAAACCGAGCGGCAGAGCCAGGGCCCAAGCCCCCTGCGTGAGTCCAGGGCTCTGCTTAGAGTGAGAAACCAGAAATGCTACAGTTGAACCCATTCCCAGAGCAGAAACCGAGACACGGACGTAGAGAATAAATATAAGGACACCAAGGGGAAAAGCAGGGGTGGGAGGAAATGGGAGACTGGAGTTGGCACATACACAAAATTAATCCTGTGTAAAATAGGTAATTAATGAGATCCTACTGGACGGCTCAGGGAACTCTACTCTGTGCTGACCTGAAAGGGAAGGAAATCCAAAAAACGGGGAGGTATGTACACGCACCGCTGATTCCCTCTGCTGTGCAGTAGAAACTAACACGATATTGTAAAGCAACTATACTCCAGTAAAACTTAAAAATAAAATGAGAAGTTAAACCTTGACCAGTCTTCAACCATTGAACGGACACTCCTTAGCTCCTTTCAGAGCCAGCGTTGCAATTTCACTTTCATGGTCTGAATCCAGCAGCGTGAAAATGCACCCTAGCAGGGTGACACCACCATCCCGAGCACAGCCGGGACGCACGCAGTCACCGGAGCTGAGGCCACGCTGAGCTCACACGCGGAGTGCAGGACCCAACACTCTTCCGAAAGCCCCAAACGCTTTGGCGAGAAGTGATTTGGGGGAAAAAAATCTTCAAATGAGATGGGTTCATTATTCTCATTTTCATGTTCCAGATCTATTAATTTAGCCTCTGAAGTAATCTTTGTCCAGGGTGCATAACTGTATCAAATACCCCAGCTTTATTTCCTTGAAAAGGCAAAGATAATACGGGCTGGGTATTCTTTTGCTACACATAATTCATTTAAGGCAGAAATGTTCTCAAATGGCTTCTTTTTTTTACCGCTCTCCAAGTTTACGGGCACCCTGATCCAAGAAGATGTAAATTACCACTGGGAGAAGGGGCAAAGCTGCTCCCTCCCAGGACACAAACACCGAGACTTCAGTTCCCTGATACTTTTATTTTGCTGCTAATAAAATTGGGTGGTTAAACCTCCATGGTAGACTATGAATATAACACCAGAGTTAAGCTTTAACACCAGGAAAAACTCTATTAAAATGTTGCCCCAGAGACTGTAAATTTGAATTCTGGCGCTGCTAAGTCAGGTTGGACCTGAAAACTAAGACGAGGAAGTTCCTAAGTCCTGCAGAACAGGCCACACAGAAGGATTTTTTTTTTTTTTCCCTTAGACTAATTTCCTTGTAGAGGAGAAAAATACAAAAATAAGAAAGGCCTCAAAATTCTGAGCCGACTTGGGAGAAGAAATAAGCTGCTGAGACGCAGAGCGCCAGTCTCCAGCTGCGCCTGCGCTCGGCCCGGGGTAGGTGAGGTCCATGAACAGGACAGACGGAAAAGAGAAAAAGAGGAGGAAAACAGATGGAATTTGGCGACTTGAACCAATGTGTATTTCGCTGGGAGAGCTGTTTTCAGGAGAACGTAATCCAGTTGAGGGAGAAACAGACGACATTCAGCACAGCCCCGGCCTGAGGTACGGCATTCCTGGGTTTCTAGAACCAGCCCTACCCCGGGCACACCAGCATCTAACCTTCTGAGTCCCAGTCCCTTCGCCCACCAAATGCAAGTGGTAGTCCAAGGTGATTAAGAGGGTCACAATTTCAAAAAGCAGACATATTTATTAAAATGCTTGGGGAATCTTCACATGCCTAAGAAAAAGTTGTTTATGAATAGAGCAAATGGTCTGAATTCAGTGTTTGCAGAAATGCTCAGAATCTCCTTTAAAAATAGACTCGGGAGAAAAAGTCAGTTATTCACTTTTATCAATAACCATAGTTAAAAACTTTATTTGGAAAAAATAGTATTTGTAATACCAACAAAATGTCAATTATTATAATACACAAAAAAAATTAAGAAAGACTAGGTTAGCATTTTATATAGCAAATCTGATAGCACCAAAACTACTTAAAATCTGAGAACGGGTCAAGATGCTGCAGACATACTGGAACAGACATGAAAACTTATTAGAAGGCAGGTGATAACTGACAGCTAGGTTATCAAATTTCTGGTCTTTGAACGAAGGCACCAGCACCATTCATGTTACAGCGTGCTTGCAGAATGACTGTTCAATACACATTTTACTAATGCAATCAGTGAATTTAGCAAAGATGTGTTCAAGAAGAGAGTATTTGAGGATTAGGGGCAGGTTTTAGAAATGAAATGGAGGATAAGCTAACAAATCTATCAGAAATAAGATCAACAACTTAAAATTTAAACCGATCTTGAGCATATATTTGAACTTGGATATGCAGAAATGGTACACACGTCCCTGAGGTTCAGTGCTACACTCCGAGGATCAACAGCCCTATAGACAGTTAAATTACTCAGGAAGCCGGGGAATTTATCAAACATGAATTTCAAAGTGGATTCTGGCCTCCAGGAAAAATGGAAGTGCCCATTAACGTACATACAAAATAAATGTTGTCTGCAAGCTCTTTACACTATTTATATTTTGGCCACAAATTGGCTAAAGATTTTTAATTTACACAGACTGTGACAGAACCCTCTCTCCATGAGAGAAGTAATCTGGGTCCAAGTTGTGCTAAACTATTTGCTAAATACTGAAAATGTAACCGTTGCCCTGACAGGTACAACACAAAGAAATTACGTGCCCTGCTTCCCAGCTCTTGGTACATTATTTATAACCAACTCCCATTTAAGAATGTTAACATTAAATAGATTTCACACATGGAGGGAATTCGTACAAACCCGTCATATATTATGAACGAAAATTGTAACAGCTCTGCAAAATTTGTTAAAGCACGTGGGCTAGCATCGGAGGAACACCGAAATATGCAATAGTCCTAAGAAATTTAGACGGTATTTAGCTCATAACCTCAATATTTATTTTATCGATCAAAAGAAATGTTAACTTCATCTACTGTTGACAGATAATTTATCAAAAAATGTTTTAAATAAGAGAATATTTCATAGCGAAGGTGGCTCGGGAAATTAGTCACTGGCCTTTGGGCCTGAGCTGTCCCCAAGGAGAGGTGGAACATCATTTGTGGGAAGAACGAGCCCCAACCCAGGGGAGGAAGGGAGGGAGGCAGGCGGGGCTGGGGTGCAGAAGCTTCACTCTGCACAGCAGCTCTGCACACCCCACCAGTTCCTTGTCCAAGAAAAGTTGGGGCCGGGAAGAATGAGACTCCCCTCTCTGTAAGAGTCCTCTCTCGATGTCCCAAGCCCTTGAAAATGTCCTCAGGAGTCCTCAGCCTGCACACACTTTGGTCCCTCTCAGAACAAATGTGTTTCTCTAGTGGCTCAGTGCCAAAGCAGGAGACCCGGGTTCGATCCCTGGGTCGGGAAGATCCCCTGGTGAAGGAAACGGCAACCCACTCCAATATTCTTGCCTGGAGAATCCCATGGACAGAGGAGCCTGGCGGCCTACAGTCCCTGGGGTTGCAAAGCTTTGGAGAGGACTGAGCTAAACAGCAACAGTGAACAACAGCAAATCAGGCCCCCTTTTCTCTTTCATTCAGCAATTTCCATCGTTTTCTATAAACTGAGTCCTTCTAATTGCTTCTAATCCCATAGCTGCCACCCAATAGCTGACTGGCTGACCAGGGCACAGGCCCCGTGGGTTCCTTCCAGCCCCAGACCATTCACAGCTGATGGTGCCCACCAGGAGGAAGTCATCTGACCTAATATCCACATTCCCATTGCCTGCATCTCCTGGTGATTTGACAGTCTCTCCAGAGGGCCTTAGCATGTCACCCTCCTACACGCGGATGTGAGAGAGAAGGAGGCCAAGTCCTAGGGCCTCACTTTCCCATGAGCAGGGAACAAGACGATGTTCTTGGTGCTCTGGAAGGTTCCTCCCTACCTAACAGTCCTGGGGATTTCATGCCTTTTAACATTCACACCTAGCTCCCTCTGGCACATGAACATACAAAGCAGCACCCCTTTTAAAAGATGGGGAGACAGACACTGGATCCACGTGCATCACCACGAGACACTAGGAGAAGTGACGGGGGCCTGCAGTCAGCAGGCCTGCCTGCCACATGCCCTGGAGCGCGGCCGCGATCAGTTCACCGCGAGCTCCGCGGGCGTGCGTCGGGGCTGGGGACCTTGCTGGCTCTCTACCCGCCAGAGCTTCAGGTGGCCCTTCCCCTGGGGCGGTCTAGACCAGACAGGACAGCGGACATTGGGCGGGCCCGGGCGGGGCCTGAGCACACGGTCCACCGCAGAGCCCAGGGCGCCCTTGTGATGAGTCCCTGGGTTAGCCTCCCCTTCCCCCATGGCCTCATTTTACCGCGATCGCCTGTCTGAAGGCTCCATCTCCAAACACAGTCGCACTCCGAGGTGCTGGCCAAACTTGAACTAGGGATCGGGGGTTGGGGGACTCCATTCAGCCCTTATCACACACCCACCTGGCTTCCTGCTCCCTTTCTGGAAGCTTGTTTAGGCTACAGACGGTCCATCGCCAAACTGGCTTCCCTCCATCAGAACCAGCCTCTGCCCAGCAAGGACCAGGGCCATTGCCACAGCTGCAAGAGGAACTGGGGGGAATTCCACCCAAAAGGAGCACGACAACCTGGCGTGGCGAGTTTCACCACACAAAGACCGCTCACAGGCCCTGGAGTCTTTGATCCTCCACCCCGCCCCATGAGCGAGGCTGGGGAGGTATTAATCAATGAATACAGATTAATTTATGAGATGACGAGATGCAGAGTAAGTTGCCCAAGGTCACACAGCTAATTACAGCCCAAGTCTTGAGACGCCAAGAACATACTCCTTCCACTCCTCCCGTGACCCCCTGTGCAATCAGGGAACGCCTGGAATACGATTTCACAGCAGTTCCTTCAAGTTAAAATGCGTTTATCATCTTGCCTAAGTTATGACCCCAGCCTTCCCACCAGAAGATCGTATCACAGTAAAAAACACACGTTGTGCAGGTGGCTGACGTGATTTATTAGATTTTCTCAATTTCGTGTATTAGGAAGTTCCTCCACATGGGAAAATTCTCTAAATATTGAAAACATATGTACATAGGACAAAGCTCGGGGAAAAAAATAGTTTATTATAATACATCACACATAATAAATGTTTTTTTAACAAAGTCTGCATGAACTTTCCACATTAATCAAAAGTGAATGTTGCATGGTTCTGTATAATTAACCAGGAAGTCATATTACAAGTGATAAATATCACAGACAATAAAGCGAAGTGAACGAATATTGACCTTAAATGCTCATTAATAATGCAAGGTTTTTGATGGTCCACGATGCAATTATGACTCAGTTAATTGAAGGGTCAAGTTTCCTAAAGATTAATAATTAGACTTACAGTGGCCTGTTCATCAGAGGCTTAATAAGGGCTACAGCAGACCCCCTCAAGCTCCCGAAATACTGAATCTGAACCTCAGTCCTTGGACTTCCTGGTGTCCTTGCAAAGCGATGGACTCAGAAAGAGAAATGCATTCCACATGGAGAGAGAGCCCCTGAGATGGTTTGGCTGTCACTAGAAAAGAGTACTTAGGACTCATGACAAACACTTGAACCTTGACTTTGAGGGTGAGAGGCCACCTCAGCCACATCCAGAGGGGAGCAGCTGGACAGCCCTCGAGCCAACATGTGTCCACCTCTGGACGCAGCTTCCGGCTGGCTCACCCCCTAGAAGTGGTGAATCCTAGGCTACTCGGAAAGATCACAAAGACACCTAAAGAGATGCACAAAACCACTCTGTATTTACGAGATGTGCTCCGCTGCTTCAGCTGACAACACGCAACTGTCAGTCTTTGAGGCCCCTGAGCCTACACGCCCCCTCCCTTCTCACTGCACCCCTGGCCCCCATCCACTCCTCAAAGCTCAGCTGAGCCCACACCTGCAGCATAATCCAAGTGGCCTCTTCGGTCCCCAACAGCACGTGATGCTGGGTCGTGTCCCTGATTGCGGTCCAGCAGTCACCGGGGAATGGCAGGCATGGTCTCAGCTTCCTTCTCCCCCAAACACACTGAGGGCAGCTGATCACAGGAGCCTCACTCCTCTATCCACCACTCACCCGGGCCTGGGACCCCACCCACATCGGGTGTAAAGAAATGTCCACTGAACAGGAGGTGTGGATAGGGCATGAGCTGTCGGTCCCAGCCTCCTCCAGAGCTGCAGGGCCAAGGAGAGTGGGCGGCAGAGGAATGGGAGCCATGGGGTCATGAAGGTCAAGAGGAGCCAAGTGTAGGGGCCTTGAGAGCCACACCTCCCCTCCCTCGGAGATGGGCCCCCCGGGAGATGGGCCCCCCAGGAGATGGCCCCCCCGGAGATGGGCCCCCTAGGAGATGGATCCCCAGGGAGATGGGGCCCCTACAGAGATGGGCCCCCTGCGAGATGGGCCCCCAGGGAGATGGGCCCCAGGAGATGGGCCCCCCCAGCAGATGGCCCTCCCGGAGATGGGCCCCCAGGAGATGGGCCCCTACAGAGATGGGCCCCTGGGAGATGGGTCTCCAGCACATGGGCCCCCAGGAGATGGGTCTCCAGGGACATGGGCCCCTACAGAGATGGGCTCCCTGGGAAGTGGGTGCCTACAGAGATGGGCCACCAGGAAGATCGGCCCCCAGGGAGATGGGCCCCCAGGGAGAGCAGGGGCTGCCCAGTTTGATGAATCACAGATAGTTGCAGGCATTGCTTGCTTGCCTGCTAAGTCACTTCAGTTGTGTCTGACTCTTTGCAACCCCATGGACCGCAGCCCATCAGGCTCCTCTGTCCATGGGATTCTCCAGGCAAGAATACAGGAGTGGGTTGCCATACCCTCCTCCAGGAGATCGTCCCACCCAGGGATCAAACCCACGTGTCTTATGTCTCCTGCACTGGCAGGCGGGTTCTTTATCACTCGGGCCACCTGGGAAGCCCAGGTGATGAGTCACAGAAAGCTCCGGATGTTAGGACTACACAAAACTGGAAGCAACCGGAATGTCCAACAGTGGGAGACCGCTTCCTAATTACGGCAGGTGCACTCAGCGAAATATTACAAAATCATGTTCTCGTATCAAACAGCACAACTGTGTGAGAAATCAGGTGGACAGAGGACAGAGACATGGAAACCTGCTAACAGTGCTTATGACCAGGTGAGTTAGTTTATCATTTCTGCTTTTCTGTATGTTCCAAATTATCGAAAATGAATATATAACATATGCGGGGCAGGGGCTGTATGGGGGTAGAGGGGGTATCCTGGGATGTGCCCTTGGCTCGGTCTTGGCAACAGAAATCACTGTAAAAATGCAGGCGGCTCTGTGGGGTTGCAAAGAGTCGGACATGACAGTATTCAGCATTCAGAGCATGTGCTCTGAGCCACAGTGTATTTGGCCACAGAGGATCCGGAGGACAGGCCACGCCAGAACCGCCCCCGGGCCCCCTGCAGGATTTGAACAGCCGCTCCGAGAGCCCAGAAAATACAGGCATCTCGCAGAGGGCACAGCAGAGCGCTCGAGGCCAGGTCTGCGGCCTCCTTCCCCCGATGGGTCTCGCTCTCCAGCTCCGCTGTCCTTACTTGGACCCCAGACCCCAGCCGGCGAGGTGAGCACTGGGGTGATCCTCTCTCTCCACTCACCTGCCTCCCCGTCATCTTTCCCCGAGGGCACCCACACACCTCTCTCCAGATGGAGCTCAAAGCCCCTCCCCAAGTACCAGCCCCACACACAGCTGCCGCACTGGGGACCTCAGGTCTCCGTCGAGGGGTAGCTGGAAGCAGTGACCCAGAGGTGAAAATCCCTCATCCCGTGACCAGTCCCTCGGGCTGGCCAGTCACCTTTATTTACAGTTTCTATAAAAAGGACCTGCTGTGAATTTTCACCCAGCCCTCGTGCGCCCACTAATGAGATCTCGTCTCCTCTGGACACATCTCCACCTTTGGGGGGCTGGAGACCACAGCCGACCCTGAAAAGCCGGGGGTGCTTTGCAGAAGCCTTCACGGGGCAGAAGAGACCGAGGGAGCCTCGGGGTGCAGACGTGGACCCCTCTTTGGTGGCACGGGAGGGCTCCGTGCCCATCAGCAGGATCAGATTTCCAGCCCAAACCCAAGCAGAGTAAATGGCATCCTGGCGGCACTATAGTTTATGTGTTGTTTTTATTTCCTTTACTCGTCTTTCAGTGTAAACAGTCCATGTTGTTCTAAGAGGTCAGTTTTATGGGCCGGAGCACCACCAAACTATTTAGGTTTAAAATGACACTACTGTTTAAGACCCAGTAATTTCTAGAACCCGTGATTTACTGCTGTGGCGCTCCATAAGGCTCATTTCAGACCTCCGAGAAGAACTAGTCAAAGTGTTAAATAAACATGAAGTCTGGCCTTGTTTTCTTTCCAAAAGTGCAAACGCTGCTGCTCTAATGATTAAATGCCGCTTACCATAGAGCCGAGTGACGATTTCACAGTCGCTTCTTTCCCTTGGCTTCATCTCACGTATTAATTATTTTGTGTTCAGACAAAGACTTTAATTAGGAGTCATAAAGGGTTTCTGAAGAGTGAATAAGTAGTTCCATCCGCATGAAACTGATAATAAACAGACATTTCTAAAACAAGAAGCTGCCTGTGTGAAAGCCTTAACTAAGCCTGAATCTATTAACCACAAACCAAACTCGGCCTCATAAAATATTGTTTGGGGATGTTGCATGACAGTAAAAATGATTCAGCTCGCCTTTAGGTCCTTAAAGAGGAAATAAATTCATTGAACTTTGGTGGATATTAAAGATTGAAACTTGCCTATGAAAGTGAAAAATTCAATCAATGTTATCTTAAGCTCCAAACACTGATTACTAAAAATTGTTTGATTCTTTGAAATGACAGTACAAAAGCAAAATAAAAAAAATCAAATATAATGGATTTTTAAGGACAAGAGGCAAATATATGTGCCCTTGGTTACAATGAAATCTGGAAAACAATGAAACAGAGAAGGTTAATTCTGCCCATTAGGCTAAAATTCTGCTCTCTGCTCCCTGTAACAGAAACCACATTATCTACAATGTTCCTCCATGAAGGTTCTGAGAGGCAATGCCTCCTGCCGGAAAGAGCTTTTCTTAGCTGTCTGTATCCAGAAGGTCCGGGTTTAAACATCCAAGCAGCTTCCCTTCTCATCTTGCAAGATGCTCTTATGAGATGCCTGGCCCCTTCGCCGCCGTCCGCATGCCTGCAATGAGGGTCTGCGGCTGTTCTCTCAGCTGTACTTGGCTTGCTTGCCTTGAGCCTGGCGCCGTCTAGCTTGCCATCGCTGTGAAGGGGCCAGTTTCTGGCGCCATGAGTCCTTAGGTCTGAGCTCATCCTTAAAGAGGGTCCTGCCCATGTGCTGGGAGAGGTGGGGTGTCTCCTACTTGTCCCTTGGGATTCAGCACCCGTCCCGGGAGACGGCCCAGCCTCCCTCTAACTCTGTGTCCTCTGTGTGTGCATTTCAATCACAGAAACCAGAGAACAAGCTAGCGGTGACCAGTGGGCAAGGGGAGGCAGGGAGAAGGATGCGGAAGGCGAGAAAGAGTCACAAGCTCCCGTGAACAGGACGAAGAAGCTGCACGTGTGTGCTGTACGATGCAGGGGACAGAGCCGGTGCTTTATAACAACTTTAAGCGGAGTTGCTATTTAGTTACCATCATGTCCGACTCTAGCCCACAAGGCTCCTCTGTCCATGGAATTCTCCAGGGAAGAATACTGGAGTAGATTGCCGTTTCCTTCTCCAGGGGGTCTTCTTGACCCAGGAATCGAACCCACATCGCCTGCACTGCAGGTGGATTCTTTACCTCTGAGCCACCAGGGAAGACCTTAAATGGATTATAATCTACAAAAAAATACTGGATTGCCATGCTGTGCACCCGAAACCAGCAGCACAGCAGGTTACACTGGAGTGCAGTTGATTTATATAAAATATATTTATGTATATAATTTATATACAAATGTATATAATCATACTTATATCAACTATAGTTGATTTTTATATAATATATGAATAAATATGTATATGAATATATAAACCAACTATAATTTAAAAAAATAAAAGAGGCAGAGAACTTGAATAGACATTTTAATAGAGGCAACGTACAAGCAGCCAACAGGTACGAGTACTTAACATGACTGGTCATCAGGGAAATGCAAATCGAAACCACAGAGAGACAGCGCCTCACAGCTGTTACAAGAGCTATCATCAAAAAACAAGAGATGGACACTGGGGGAGACGTAAAGGAGAGGGAACCCTCGTCCACTGCTGGCCAGAATGTAAACTGACGCAGCCACTGTGGGGAGCAGGATGGAGGCTCTCAAAAGTTAGACATACTCTGCCACGTGCTCTGGCCATCCTGGTCTCTGAGGAGAGGAAACCACGGTCTCACAGGGTTGTCTGCACCCCCGCATTCACTGCAGGGGCGCACACAGCAGCCAAGCCCTGGGGACGGCCTGCGTGTCCATTCATCTCCACACGGACAGATAGAGAGTGCGACACGTGTAACACGATGGAGTAATATTGAGCCATTAAAAGGGAACCTTGCCTTTTGTGACAGCATAAACCAGATGGTATTACGCTGAGCGAAACGAGCCAGACAGAAAAAGGCCAGCACTCCCCGCTGCAGGACAGAGGCACGGCGGAAGCCGCTCAGTCGTGTCCAACTCTTTGCAACCCCGTGGACTACACAGTCCCTGGAATTCTCCAGGCCAGAATACTGGAGTGGGTAGCCTTTCTCTTCTCCAGGGGATCTTCCCAACCTAGGAATCAAATTGGGGTCCCCTGCATTTCAGGCATATTCTTTACCAACTGAGCTATCAGGAAAGCCCATGTAAGTACTCTGGGAAATCTTAAAAAAAAAAAAAAGGCTGATTTCATACAAAATGAATAGAATGATGATTGCCCAGGGCTAGGGGAATGAGGAAACAGGGAGACGTAACTGAAAGTGTGTACCTTTCGACTTATGAGAGTACGTTCCGAGCATCTAACATACAGAATGGTGACTATAATCACCGGTAAGGTATACGTTATCTGGAAAGTGGTGATCATTCCACCATGCACATGTATATCAGATCATGTGATATTATATACTTTATTGGCAAATAAAATTGTATGTATTTAAAACTGAGGGGAAAAAAAAAACGCAGATAAATTGGCATTAAAAAAAACAAAGCTACATCTCCAGGCCCTGGCCATGGGGACAACTGTAGTTTCACACACTAAGTCACGAAAGACGTGAGCAAGCGAAGAACGGTGATACTTCTGTACGGTTTTGCTGTTAGAGAGCCTCTGCCAGTAGGTTCTTCCCACGGATGAGAATTTCCCAGAAGCCCCTGCTAAGGACCACTACGCTCGTCCGCTGGGCACTGTCAGCCACTGTCGGTGACAGCCGATTGCTGTTGTTTATTCTCTAAGCCGTGTCTGACTCCTTGTGACCCCATGGACTGTAGCCCAGCCGGCTGCTCTATCTATGGGATTTCCCAGTCAAGAACACTGGAGCGGGATTAAACCACTGACTGTCACACAGATATACACGACTATATGCAAAGACAGGCTTATTGGGGAAAAAGCTCCAGATGTGGTGTGAAAAGTCGGGGTTCCAATCCCAGGGCGTCTGTTCCCCTAGTGCTGCCTAAGACAATTACAGAAGCTCAGACCGTCGTCTCTATGACCCAAGTAAAATCACCACCCTAGGACCACAATCAGGACTAAAGGTGCTATGTGCTAAGTTGCTTCAGTCATGTACGACTTTTTGTGACCCCATGGACTGTAACCCTCCAGGTTCCTCTGGCCATTGCATTCTCCAAGAAAGAAAACGAGTTGGTTGCCATGCCCTCCTCCAGGGGATCTTCCTGACCCAGGGATCAAATCTGCGTCTCCTGTAGCTTCTGCATTTCGGGCAAATTCTATACCGCTGAGAAACCAGGGAAGCCCTAAAGTACTAAATGAGATGATATCAAAAAGTACCTTCCAGAGCCTGACCCCGCCAACGTCTGCTTCCTCAAATTCTCAGGGCAGATCATCTGCTCACAATTTCATTAGTAAAGGAATATTGCTCTGTTTGTAGGAATGCCTCCTATAGAAACCACCTCACAAGTGTCCCAGAGAATAAGTAAAGATGTCCTTGGCCTTACAAACGTGGAAAACTGGAAAACCCTAAACAGCCTTCTGGAGAGGTGCGGAAAAGAGAAAACCACAACGCATCCGTGCTGGGCAGGCCACGTGGAATCAGAAAGAGAGCTCCTGGGGAGTAACATCCCAGGGGAGGGCGGAAGGAGGTTCACAAAGTGTGGAGTCAGATATTATTTATTCAGAAAGACAGACAGACAACAACACAGAAAATAGGTACTTACTTCTCATTTTTACACTATTGTTGCAGGAATTTTCCATTAAAATGTAAAGCCAAGAGAAAACTTCCCACAGTCAAAGATCTTTGCACCTGCCCTCATCCAACAGAGGGAGAACAGAGCCAGCGCATCATCATTGTGCTGATGCACCAAGGTGAGGGGCGACAGAGAAAATGAATGAGAAACCGCACACCAAACGCCCTGCCAGAACGCGCTCTGCTCACTCGGCACTGGGAGACACGGTTAATTGTGCGCCACTGCCTTCTTGGTGTCCGTGAGATGTTTCGGGTTGTGGCTAAGCCCCAATGACAGCTAGCACACAGGAATTCAAAGGGGCCAAGCGTGACATGACACAGGCCTAATTAGGAACTCGGAATAGAGACCAAAAAAAAAAAAGGATAATATACAACGGTGAATATAGTCAGAAACTGCCAGCCGCCAAATGTTTGCACTTTGGATTTCATCTCCAGTTGGGTGAAAATGCCCATGGATCCCAGAACACTGGAATAAAACTCCATGTGGTTCCATTTTTATGGGTGAATCTGAAACCAGGTGGTTCTGGAGAGAGGTTCCCACAGCCCGGGCCCTCCTGCGGTTCCCTGGATGCTTAGAATGTTTTCCTAAAACGAAATTACAAACATGAATCTCTTATATGCAAGCAAACTTTCATACCAAGTATGCCAATTACAGGCTTGTCATTTTCTCTCGGCAAACCCCAATTCTTAGCCATAAAAAATGTGCTTATGATACAACATTTTGAGCTCAAAAGAATCAATTGTTTCAAGGGGGAAGGGCCAGTGGCGGGGGTACTTGCAAATATGTTCTTAACTTCCTTAAGGGAAAACAATCATTCAAAAATGAACCATTACTGGTTTTGGTCAGAATTCAGTGATCCTCTGCCCTCATTTCCAAATTTTTGTAAACGTTAAGGCATCAGTGAATCTTTTCTAAAATTATGGGAATAGGGTCTCCTGGAGATGGAAAGAGAAGGAGTAAGTGTCTATGGAGGGAAGCAAGGGTGTTATAAAATAAGCTCCATAAGGAGATGCACGCACTGGCTCCCACAGAACTGGGAGTGTGTCGATGATGAATAAGTCTATCCCCCTGAGCTTAGCACCGTCCGGGACCTGTTTTGCCACAAGCAGCCGCAGTGGTGTTGGGCAAACAACAGTTGGCTTTGAAGCCAAACTTGGAGCCGTCTGTCATCAGGAGTATTAAGCTGTGTTCTTAGCCTTATTTCAATAGAGGGGGTTTTCTGCATGGTTTAATACAGTTATACCCTTTTCTAGCAGCCACATGCTCTAACTCTGACACATGTGAAGAGAAGATCTTCAGGGAAATGTAGGATCAAGAGCCATAAGGCACCGGGTTACAGTTCGTGAGGATCTGCAGCTTAAGCACATGACGCCTGAGAGTGGGATGGGGAGGCATGGGGGAACGTATCTTTCAGCGCCTCCATCTGCAAGTAGGTTAATTAAGTCACCAGCGCTCTGCAGAGGAGAGTGTAAAACACCGTGATGGAGTGAACTCTTCTCCAGGGTTACACGATTTACAACTGCACCATCCGGCGCGGAGGAGCAGTCCTGCCAGGCTTCCGAAGAGACGGCTCCGGGCGCTCGGCTCGCCCTGCGGAGGAGGAGGGGATGGCGCCCTGTGTCCGCCGCCTGGCCCCGTCCTGGCTTCACTCAGCCCCCTAGGCAGCGGTGGCAGCCCGCCTGGGAGTAGCGTGCACACCTCCATGAGGGGGGCCATGGGGAGGGGCGCCCATAGCATCCCAGGGGCGTCTCGGACACAGAGGGGAGCTGGCTTCCACCCAGCCCTGAGCATTTTTTGCCCTGAAGGAGAAACCCCCCCCTTCCAGTTGGTGCCCACCCAGCCTGATGGGTGGCACCCAGCCCCAGAACCCAGAGTCTGAATACAATACACACAGCCCTAGGGTGTAGGCTGCACTCAGAGTTTCTGCTTCCAATTAAAACCCCTAACTTGGTCTTCAGCTGCTGGACTGGAATAAGGCGACAGGATGCATGCATAGCCCCCACCAGTGTGTCCTCTGAAATTTCCCCACTTTAATCTACCCCAATTCCTGCCTTCAAGGGTCCCAGCTAATCCCCAGAAGCCAAGGACAGCAGCCACAGAGCTCTCCCCTAAAAGCCTTACTGCCTAGAAAGGGGCTGAGGGGGTTGAAACATAAAATGGTTGAGACTCAACAAATACTCGGCAATCTCTTTCTTTTAGAAAAACACCTTCTATCCGCTCTTCTTGGAGAGGTGCGCCCCGTTTGGTCTCCCTGGCAGTACCCCCATCCTTTCTCTTGGATGCTGCGGTTGTCTGGAAAAGGTCTCCCCGCCTCAAAACCCCCACGTCCTGCCCCTGGAACCTATGAACGCGATCTTACATGGTGAAATGGACTTTGCAAGTGTGACTAAATTAAGGATCTTGAAACAGGGAGATTATCCTGGATGATCCAGGTGGGCCCTAAATGACACCACAAGGGTCCTCTAAGGGGGGGGGGGGCAGAAGGAGATTTAACAGGGAGAGAGGAAGAGGAGGAGGCCGTATGGACATGCAGGCAGAGGATGGACTGATGCAGCCACAAGCCCAGGAACGCCGGTCGCCACCTGCAGCTGGAAGAGACCAGGAAGGACCTCCTGAGGGCCTCTGGAGGGCGTGCAGCCTGCCGACACCCTGACTTCATCCCAGGGATGCTGACCTAGACTTCCGGCCTCCAGACTGTTAGAGAATAAATTCCTGCTGTGTTAAGCCACCCAGTTCATGATAATCTGTTGTAGCAGCCACGGGAGGCTCTTACAGAGGCCACGATACAAACCGTTTCACAAAAAGGTAGAATTCAGTGCCCTGTAGGCTGTTGCCAAGAATGGAGAGAAGACTCCAGGTCTGCCCACTTTGAGTTGGCAAGATGCCTTGCTGCAGGGCCAAAAATAAACACACACCCCTCTGAGAAAACCCCAGCACCTCCCCATTCATGGGCCAGAGAAGCTGAAGCTACCCTGCGGGAAAGAACAGAAGGCCAGCACCTTCTGCTGTGGTTTTCAGCACAACACAGACGGCAGTCCTCTGCCCACTGCAGCCTCACTCTAGCTCGGCTTGTTCTCCGGAGAACTCAAAGTGATGTCAGGGTGTCTGCATCAGACTCTTCAGACTTTAGAGAATGAGGCATCCAGCTCATAATGAAGAGGGAAAGCACACAATCAACCATCTAAATGAGGACAGCATGTGAACAAGAGTCCCGCCAATGCGTTAGCCAGGGCACAGGGTCACCTTCACACAGACAGCACTTCTCAAACTTCCACGGTTCACGCAGATCACCTGGAAATCTTGTTAAAAAGGCAGGATCTTGTTCAGGAGGCGTGGGGAGTGGCCTGCAGAGGCCGCTCACCACCCCCCACCCCCGCCGAGCCCTAGACCTCACCTCGAGCAGCAGGGCAGCAGGACGCTTGCCCCTGTGCCCACAGAAGGAATTCAGAGTGTGCGCACTCAGTGAATGCAGCGTCGGAGAAAAAGACCCGCAGGGCGAGGCCCCCAGAGCCGGTGTGGCAGGGGAGTTCCGGGGATGGATTCCTGCAAACGTGTTTGCATTCACATGTTTTCTCCCAGAAGCTGGACAAAGAAGTAAATACCGAAGGGTATAAATGATCATCAGGATTGCAGCAAAGGCAATATCAGAATTAGACTCTGTTTTTTCTACAGAAAGATAACTTGAATATGAAACTCTACTTGAAAGACAAATTTGCCTTGAGAGATCAAATTGCCAACATCCTATGGATCATGGAAAAAGCAAGAGAGTTCCAGAAAAACATCTATTTCTGCTTTATTGACTATGCCAAAGCCTTTGACTGTGTGGNAAGAATTGATGCTTTTGAACTGTGGTGTTGGAGAAGACTCTTGAGAGTCCCTTGGACTGCAAGGAGGTTCAACCAGTCCATCCTAAAGGAATTCAGTCCTGAATATTTATTGGAAGGACTGATGCTGAAGCCGAAACTCCAGTACTTTGGCTACCTGATGCGAAGAGCTGACTCATTTGAAAAGACCCTGATGCTGGGAAAGATTGAGGGCAGGAGGAGAAGGAGATGACAGAGGATGAGATGGCTGGATGGCATCACCGACTCAATGCACACTGGCTTGGGTGAATTCCCGGAGTTGGTGATGGACATGGAGGCCTGGCGTGCTGTGGTTCATGGGTCGCAGAGTCGGACACGACTAAGCGACTGAACCGAACTGAACTTGAAAGACAAAGTCAGCGGGACAAATGCTGAGCGAATAAAGCCTCTCGTGGGCTCGGAGCTGCCTGTTGCAAGGAGCTAGATAAAAGGGTATGTTAGTGTTTCCGACAAAAGCAGAACAGCACAGTCTCCTCGAATTCAAGACTAACACTGGACAAATGTGAACGCAGCTGAACTACAAGATGGTCGGGGTCGGGGCAGCATCAGGGCAGGGGGTTCCATATTTGGAAGCAGGAAGTGGCATCCAGGAGTTCGACTCCAGCAGCGCAGAAGGGACTACAGGGCTTCATCAAAGGCAGATTAACTGAGCCAAAATCACTGCCATTGAGGCAGAGGATGGAGTGGGACCTCACCTCTTTTTTTACTCACAAAAGGAAGCTGAAAAGGAGATCAAAATCAAATCTTGCCCCTCTCTGGCTTCATGACTGATCAGCAACACACTCACCACAAGAGCAGAGCGGAAGTTCCAGTGCCGCTGGAGACAGGTGTACAGGCGGCCGCCAAAGCGCCAGGGAGGGAGGGGCGGAGAGAGAGGATGTGACCGCAGGCCGCGAAACACAGACGCTCCCACCAGAGAGAGCCCACACACCAACACTCCAAAACACGCACAACAGAGCTCACACCACAAAAGTCACACGGCAAAGACAGCAGCATGAATTCATTCCAGACACAACGACCTTCACAGGAGAGGCTAGCAGAAGCCCGAACTATTTTTAAAGTGTTAAAGGGATAAATAAACCATCTGATGTATTCATAGACAATTTTAACTTCTGAACAAGAGGAATAAATGAAATAAGAATAGATGTATATGAGACAAAACCAATTACAACATCTTATAAATGAAATATAAAGCCCCTAAAAAGTTTTAATTTACCAGATGGGATAAGCTATCAAGAATTCAGTCGGGAGTCGAAAGAGTGGAATGGAAGGCAGAGCTGAGGATCCCACCAAGTGCAGAGAGCGGTAACAATTTGTTTTAATGTATGAAAACCTGTTACGAAGCAGGGAGAAAAAACCGAGAAGCTACAATATACAGCAAATTGAAATTCTTAGAACTGAGACTAGGAAAGAAGTGATATTTGAAAACTTAAAATAAATAATGGATAAGAATTTTACAGAATTGGGGAAAGGCAAAAGGCCTCAGATTGCAAGAGTGTCAGATAAATAAAAATAATCTATGCCTAGATGGTGTAATGAAATACGGAATATTAAAAATAAGGAGACAACCTCAAAATCTTCAAGAAAAAAGGGATTGCCTATAAAAGAATGATAAGTACGACAACAATAGATTTCTCAGCAGCAACAAGAGATTGCAGAAGGCAATGAAGTAACATCTTTAAAGTAAATGAGGGGAAAGATATAACCTTAAGGGATTTTAAACCAATCAAACTATCAATCAAGACTGAAAACAATGAACCACAAAAACAAACTAGTCATGAAAAAATGGGCAAAGTACTTGACATTTCTCCAAAGAAGAAATACAAATGGACAATTAGCACATGAAAGACACTCAGCGTCATTAATCACTAGGGAAACGTATATCAAAACCACAGTGAGACAGTCCTTTACATTCACCAGGATGGTTATTAATTAAAAACAAAAAAGCAGAAACAACAAGTGTCGAGGATGTGGAGAAACAAACACCTGTGCCCTGATGTTGCAAACTGCAACAGCGCAGTCACTGTGGAAGACCCCCTGCCAGCGTCTCAAACAGCTAAACCGGAAAGCACCGCCCAGCAGCCCTCCAGGGTGGACACACCGACAGAGCAGAAAGCAGGGCCTGAGGCATCTGCACACGCACGTCTACAGCAGCCTCACCGGCAGCAGCCAAAGGCAGAAGCAATGCAGATGTCACCTGATGTATGAATGGATGGACAAAATTTGGTATATTCATGCAATAGAATATTCAACTCAGTTCAGTTCAGTCACTCAGTCGTGCCTGACTCTTTGCAACCCCATGAACCACAGCACGCCAGGCCTCCCTGTCCATCACCAACTCCCGGAGTCCACCCAAACCCATGTCCATCAAGTCGATGATGCCATCCAACCATCTCATCCTCTGTCATCCCCTTCTCCTCCTGCTCTCAATCTTTCCCAGCATCAGGGTCTTTTCAAATGAGTCAGCTCTTTGCATCAGGCGGCCAAAGTACTGGAGTTTCAGCTTTAGCAACAGTCCTTCCAAAGAACACCCAGGACCGATCTCCTTTAGAATGGACTGGCTGGATCTCTTTGCAGTCCAAGGGACTCTCAAGAGTCTTCTCCAACACCACAGTTCAAAACCATCAATTCTTTGGTGCTCCGCTTTCTTTATACTCCAACTCTCACATCCATATGTGACTACTGGAAAAACCACAGCCTTGACTAGATGGACCTTTGTCTCTGCTTTTTAATATGTTGCCTAGGTTGGTCATAACTTTCCTTCCAAGGAGTAAGCATCTTTTAATTTCATGGCTGCAATCACCATCTGCAGTGATTTTGGAGCCCAGAAAAATAAACTCGGCCACTGTGTCCTCTGTTTCCCCATCTATTTCCCATGAAGTGATGGGACTGAATGCCATGATCTTAGTTTTCTGAATGTTGAGCCTTAAGCCAACTTTTTCACTCTCCTCTTTCACTTTCATCAAGAGGCTCTTTAGTTCTTTTTCCCTTTCTGCCATAAGGGTGGTGCCATCTGCATATCTGAGGTTATTGACATTTCTCCCAGCAATCTTGGTTCCAGCCTGTGCTTCATCCAGCCAGCATTTCTCATGATGCACTCTACATAGAAGTTAAATAAGCAGGGTGACAGTAAACAACCTTGACGTACCATTATCCAGCCTTAAAGAGTACTGAAATTCTGATACCTGCTACAATCTGGATAAACCTTGAAGACATTATGCTGAGTATAATAAGCCAGACACAAAGGACACACACAAAGTGTGTGGTTTCACTTATATGAGGTCCCTAGAATAGCCAAATTCATGGAGACAGAAAGTAGAATAGTGGTTGCCAGGGAAAAGGGAGGAGGGAATGGAAAGTTATTGTTAATGGGTAAAGAGTTGCAGTTTGGGAAGATGAAAATTCTTGGAGATGAATGATGGTAATGGCTGGACAACAAAGTGAATGTAAGTATCCAAGGAACTGTACACTTAAAAATATTTAAAATGGTAAATTTTATGTTATGAATACTTTATCACAATAAAAAATTTGCAACCATAAAAAGCAAAAGCAAAGATTTTTTATGTACACAAAGAATTCATGAATTTACATCCTATGGATCTCAGTTTAAAGAAAAAAAACTATGATAGCATGCATTCAGGGGTAGAAAAAAGTAAATGCAAAAGAAATCTATGGGAAATAAGCAAAAATGAGGAATGCAACTGAGAAAATGTAACAGTAAATTTAACGATTAATTTTTAACATACCTTCTTGACTTAAACCTTAGTGGTCAATCTCAAACAAGGTACATACATGCCAAAGGCTCCTGCTGTTCAGTCCCTCAGTCGTGTCTGACTCTTCGCGACCCCGTGGACTGCAGCACGCCAGGCTTCCCTGACCTTTACTATCTCTCAGAGCTTGCTCAAACTCATGTCCGTTGAGTCAGTGATGCCACCCAACCCTCTCATCCTCTGTCGTCCCCTTCTCCTGCCTTCAATCTTTCCCAGCATCAGGGTCTTTTCTAATGAGTCAGTTCTTCACATCAGATAACCAAAGTATTGGAGCTGCCACTTCAGCATCAGTCCTTCCAATAAATATTCAGGACTGATTTCCTTCAGGACTGACTGGTTGGATCTCCTCTCTCAAGAGTCTTCTCCAACACCATTGTTCAAAAGCATCAATTATTCAATGCTCAGCTTTCTTTATGGTCCAACTCTCACATCCATCCACGACCACTGGAAAAACCATAGCCTTGACTAGACAGACCTTTGTTGACAAAGTAATGTCTCTGCCTTTTAATTTGCTGTCTAGTTTGGTCATAGCTTTTCTTCCAAGGAGGAAGTGTCTTTTAATTTCATGGCTGCAATCACCATCTGCAGTGATTTTGGAGCCCCCAAAATAAATTCTGACACTGTTTCCATTGTTTTCCCATCGATTTCCCATGAAGTGATGGGACCGGATGCCATGATCTTAGTTTTTTAAATGTTGAGTTTTAAGCCAGTTTTTTCACTCTCCTCTTTCACCTTTATCAAGAGGCTCTTTAGTTCCTCTTTGATTTCTACCATAAGGGTGGTGTCGTCTGCATATCTGAGGTTATTGATATTTCTCCCGGCAATCTTCATTCCAGCCTGTGCTTCATCCAGCCCAGCGTTTCTCATGATCTACTCTGCATAGAAGGTAAATAAGCAGAGTGACAATATATGGTCTTTATATACTCCTTTCCCAATTTTAAACCAGTCCATTGTCCTCGTCCGGTTCTAACTGTTGCTTCTTGACCTGCATACAGGTTTCTCAGGAGGCAGTCTTTATTGTGATCAAAAGAAGTAAAATAGAAATACTGTGCAACTCTAGTCTTCATTACAAAAAGTTTAGTTAAATATCTTAAAATGTTAAGGATAGTCACAAAAAGAATGGAGCTTAGCAGAGGGAAAAACCTTCTCACATAACTTTTAATCAACTTTCAAAGTAATGAAAGAAGGAAGGAAAGAACAAAAGACAGAAGGTGGGAGGGAGGGATGGAAAAGAAAGAAACCGTTCCTGACAGAAATAAAATAAGATGGTAAATATAAGACCAAACATTTTTGTTAATCACAACAAATACTAATGGATTAAATTTACCTATTAAAAGATGCTATCTGATTGGATTTTTAAGAAATCTAGGTATATACCACTTCTGAGAAACACCCATAAGACAAATTCACACAGATAAATTGAAAATAAATAAAAAACAAAATACACATATATTATCCAAAGGTAAGGGAGTTATATTAATAGAAAATAAAATGCAATTTAAGCCAAAAAAGCATTAAATGCTATAAAAAAATAACACTATATCATAGGGGAAAAATTCATCAAGAAGATATCAACAACTATATACTGTACCCTTCAACAACATAACTCCAAAACAAATACCAACTGGCAACATCATGAGGATAAATTAATAAGCCCGCTATTAGAATATTTGCAAACTATGAACTACAAATAATAAGGAAGTCCCTTAACCTGACAAAATACACTTTCTCAACATCTACTACATAAATCACACAAACATCACATAAGACTTTAGAAGGTCTGCTTAAAACTGAGGTGAAGACAAGGCTGCTTGCTCTACTAGTTACATTTAAATCTTTCTGAACGTTCTATCCAATGCAATAAAAATAAATACAGTTTTAGAAACAGCAAAAGAGATGATCGAATAGCCTATTTATCTACAGACAAATGTGAGACGTAGTGATCTTTCTGCATGGCTGCTGTGCTGTGCTCAGTCACTCAGTCATATCTGACTCTTTGTGACCCCATGGACAGTGGCCCACCACATGTGACAAGATACCAAACTCTGGTGGGCAGAATAATGGTCCCCAAAGAGGTCCATCCCTCATTCCCCAAACATGTGGATATGCTACTTGACATGGCAAAAAGTACTTTGCAGATATGATTAGGATTAAAGATTTGGAGATGGAGAAATGATCATGGATTATCCAAAGTAGGCCCAACCGAATCCCATGGTCCTTAAAAGTGGAGATGTGATCATGGAAGGAAGGTCAGAGAGATGTAATACTGCTTCCCTTTGAAGAGATGTAAGACCGTATACCTAGGAATGTGAGTGACCTCCAGAGAGTGGGAAAAGGCAAGGAAACAGACACTCCCTCAAGCTTCCAGAAAGGAACTCAATCCTACTGACATCTTTAATTTATCCCAGTGAGATCTGTCAACTAAGCTACACAAAAGTAAATTTATACTGTTTTAAGATTCTATACTTGTGCTATTTTTAAAACAGCAGCAGTAGATATCATACAAAACTGAAAAATTAAAAGTCACCAGCAAGTCCATCACCAGACAACCAGCAAGTGCCCATCAGCAGACAACCAGCAAGCCCATCACCAGACAACCAGCAAGCCCATCACCAGAGAACAGCAAGCCCATCACCAGACAACTGACTATACAACATAATTGTTAAAGTTCCCCTTCACAGTGACAATATGAAAGGTCTTTAGAAATAAACCTAAAAAATAAAAATATGAGAAGAGAACTACATATTATCAAAATATGTAAAACAAGACCAGAATAAATAAGAAGACATATTACAGACATGAATTTGAACATTTTATGTCATAAATATGTCAAATCTGCCAAAAGTAATTTATAAGGTCAGTGTAACTACAATACCAACAGGATTTTTTAATATAACTTTACAAGCTTATCTTAAAATTCAAATAAAAAAGCAAAGGGTCAAGAACAGTCAAGAGAATGTTGAACAAAATTACAGTAGGAGGAGATGTCATGGATTATTAGAAAATGACATTAGAGAAGACAAAAGAATTCTTACTATAGAGAAAATGAAAGACTAATGCAACAGAATGAAAGTTAAAAATAATACTCATAGAGAATATTTCCATTCATATGAAGTTTAAAGAAAGGCAAAGCTAAATATTATACTGTGAAAGGGTACACATACATGCGGAAGACAGTAAAGAAGGCCAAAGGATCAACTATCGTCAGGATTGGGAGGAAGGAGGGGAGGGGGTGAGATCAGGAACGTTCTGACATATTGTCCATGTTCTGTGTCATAACCACAGCTGATGGCTTATTATTTCATTTTATTATGCTTTATTTTCTTATTATAATCCTTAATTTTGTGTGTGTATTTGTAGATCCTTCTTCTGTTGGTAAATTTTACAATCAAAATATTTTAATGATGATAGTTAAATGATGGACTGTTCCATCAATGAGGCTGTGACAACTAGTTATCCATAAGAAAAATTATAAACAAGATCCCTACTTTACTCTCAACTGTATCACAGATGGATTTAAGCCCAAACTGTAAAAATCGAATTTCACCATTTTCATACTAACATTCAGTAGGATGGCTTTAGTCTCTTATGACAAAGAGAGGTTTCTTAAACAAACACAAAAAGCCTAAGGTCCTCCCTGGTGGCTCGGTGGTGAAGAGTCCGCCTAACACTGCAGGAGACGTGGGTTCCATCTCTGACCTGGGAAGATCCCACATGGCGTGGAGCAGAAAGCCTGTGCACCACATCTCCCAAGCCTGTGTGCCAGATCCCAGGAAGCCCGCAGGCCCCAGAGCCCGCGCTCTGCAGCAAGAGAAGTCACTGCGAGAAGTCCTCACATTGCCGCCAGAGAGGAGTCCAGGCCCACCACAACTAAAGAAAACCCCAACAGCCAAAACCCAGCACGGCCAAGAAAGCGCAAGATGCAGATTAAAAGAATAACCAGTTTGACAATATTGATAGGAAGATGTCTGCACATCAAAAGACACAGTAAAACAAACAAATGAAAAATAAACGGTGGAAAAACAAGCCATAAGCTGGAAGAAAATATCTACAATGTGCATAATAATGCATAAGTTATTATATGCAAATATGCAGATTTCTGAAGTCTTTCTAATCAATAAGATAAAAACAGTCATTCCAACATAAAAATGGCCACGTAGCAGGAATAGGCAGTTTGCAGGAGAGGAAACTAAAGGGCCAATAACTACAGATAAGAAACTCTGCCTCCTGCATAATCGGTCAGTAAATCACCAATCTATGCCCACCACCAGCCTGGCAAACATTTTCAAATGTGGCCATTACAACTATGTCAAGTATAAAAAGAAAAACGAGGGATTTTCATACCTGCTTGTGTGTGTGTGTGTGTGTGTGTGTGTGTGTGTGTGTGTTAGCTGCTCCGTCATGTCCAACTCTTTATGACGCCATGGACTGCAGCCCGCCAGGTTCCTCTGTAGTGGTGATGTACAATGGTGTATAGTTCTGAAAAGTGATTCGGGAATATCTGACAATATTAGAAACACCAGTGCCTTAGCAATGCAGTCTCTTGGTACAGATTCTTGCTCACGCGTATGAGAGTCTGAATGAGACAAGTGTGAGAATGTCTACGGCCATGTTACTGGTTCTAAGGAAAAACAGGAACTAAGCTAAACGTCTACTGAAAAGCTAATGTTAACATTGTGCTAATTCCTACAATGAGAGAACACAGGCAGACAAAATAAATGAACTAGAATTAAATGTGCAAAACCTCAAAAATATAAAGCTGAGTGGAAAAAAAACAAGGATATATATATACAGTGTGATACCATTTATTTTTTAAGATCTGCAGCCATTAACATAGATAACATTTACTGATACACAAATGGGCTTCCCAGGTAACGCTGGTGGTAAAGAACCTGGCTGCGATTTCAGGAGACATGAGACACAGGTGTGATCCCTGGGTCAGGAAGATTCTCTGGAGGAGGGCATGGCAACCCACTCCAATATTCTTGCCTGGACGATCCCAGGGACAGAGGAGCTAGCCGGCTACAGTCCATGGGGTATCAAAGAGTCAGACAGGACTGAAGCAACTCAGCATGCCCATATGACACATAAAATGTAAAAGTATACAATATGTATAGAGACGATAGACAATGAATTCATCCCGGGGGCTCCCTCTGGAATGCAGGGAGGGGTTGGGGTCACAGAGAGGAACATGGGGGCCCTCCATTTCATCCACGCTGTTACAATTTTCTAAAGATGGCGGGTATATAGGCATATGTCTATTGTTGCCTATTTTCTTAGAATGTTCAAAATATTTCCTAATTTAAAAAAATTATTTTCATAAAGATAACTGCAGTCCTTCTGCAGGGGATATCTGCCTAGAGCTAGGAGCATCTGCTCGCTCCCAAGTCTATGAATTTGCACAGGTGTCTAGGAACCACTAAGACACATCCTACCACTGAGAATATGACCCACAGTTCTGATAAGACATCGACTAACTTCACGCCACAACCAGGACTAGAAAGTAGGTAAGATGATACAAATTCTTCTCTGAAAACAGAAGGAAATGTTACTGTTAATAAAGCAATCCAGATGTAATGAATATTTATAGGTGGTGAAACCCAACCTGCCGAAACGATCTGATTAATGCTACAGGGGGACAGCGAAGCCTGGTAACCTTTTATGATAAATTACAGGCTGTGCGTCAGTGGTCGGGCAGCTGGCAGAGGGTGACTCTCGGTCTCTGGTTCCCTCCTTTCGAAGGACTTGATATGAGGAATGATGGACAGAGGTGCAAGGGACTCGTCAGGGTTCAGGGAGAGTGTAAGAAGTTCCAGAACTGGGATCCGCCCTGCTCTGGATTGCTGTCAGCAGGAGAATTAGATGGACTTTGGAGAGGTCTACCTGGGATACAAATACAGTTCACAGTGAAGAAATCTGCAGTTGGAGGGCTTCGGCCTCAACCGTACAGAATTCCACGTGGGCAGCTCCTCCGCCTCCTGCCCGTCTTCCAGAGAAGACAGCCCACATCACACCCAGCAGTGACACCTTGAAAATAGATGGTCTTCGGGTGGTATGCGTGTTTTAACCCCCATGAACATTAATGGGAGTTTTGTGTACGTATTGATCGCCAAAGAAGCCTAAAGTTTAAAGCATTAATTCTGAACTCCAAGATGCTTGTCAATTCCTCCCAGACCTTTAGTTCTCATCAGCACTTGGTATTTTGAACTCCTTTTACTCTGCATATTTTAAAAGAGGAAATTTAGGGGCTTATCTGATCTGATCTATGTCTCCAAGCCCAGGCCTTTAACAGGTACGTCGATACGCATCCATATTTAGGCTGAGATGAATGGGCACGGCACGCATACGCATCGACAGCGGGGCCAGGCATCTGTCACGGAGACTGTGGGAGCAGACGCGTCAGGTCCCCGGCCCCCATCCGATACGGCTGGAGATGCTCCCAATATATCAATAGTGACCTGCGTCCAAACACTTCTCAGGGAGATCACAGGAGCCAGGGGACAGCGAGATATTCCCAAGCCCATATTCTCTTCCCCTTGCCTCTGCTTTGCAGACCCCCAGATGTGACCTGCGCCGGTCCCATCCTGAAATACGGACGCTCATGTCTCTAGAGGTCACTGGCCACAGCAGCTTCCAGGCAGAGAGTGAAGCGAGGTTCGGGGATTAGCCCAGGACGGAGCTGACCTCAAAAGCTCTGGTTTTGGGGTGCAGTGGGCAGCTTTCTCGGACCATTTCCTGGCCAGGCTATCTTACATGTCCTGGCAGACTGGGGGCTGTCTGCCCTTCCAGACCCCCCTCGGCACCCTCTGCAGCTCCCCTGCAGCTCCCCTGCAGCTCCCCCTGCAGCCCTCCCGCAGCTCCCCTGCACCTCTCATCAGCCTGACTCCTCCTGGCCTTGTGCCTTCCGAGTCCTTCCCCGCAGGAACCCCTCCGTCTGCCATCCACCTCCAGTCTGGGGTCCACATGGAGCAGCCCATCCTGCTTCTGCACCGAAGCTCCTCCACCTTCTACCCAGACGGCCCCTGGAGAGCTGGGGACGCTCTGGGAGGTTCCGTTTCTCACCTCCCAAATGCCAAGAGAGGGCAGAGTACCCTCTTGGGGTGCTGGGCAGGGCTGACCCTGCATCTCACACATGGACAATGCGCAAAGCCAGCTGGCTCTTCCTCTTGTGACACCTTCACAGAATCTGCATGTAGGAGCCAGGGAGGTGGAAAAATAGAAGCAGGAAAGAATAGACACTAATAAAAGTTCATGAGTTACACAGAACTGCCAAAGGGGGTGTGGCTTGCAGGTCTGCACCCACCCCTGCGTGATGAGCCCCACAGAGCAAAGCCAGATTCAGCAAACAAAAACATAAGGTGCCCAGTTAGACTTGAGCTTTAGACACAAGGAATAATCTGCTTGTGAAAGTTGCTCAGTCATGTCCTTCTCTTTGGAATCCCGTGGACTGCGGTCTGCCAGGCTCCTCTGTCCATGGACTTAGCCAGGACAGAAAACTGGAGTGGGTAGCTGATCCCTTCTCCAGGGGATCTTCCCAACCCAGGGATCAAACTGAGGTCTCCCGCTCTGCAGGCGGATTCTTTAGTGTCTGAGTCACCAGGGAAGCCCAGTTAGACTTGAATTTTAGATACACAAGGAATAATCTGCTCATTTAAAAAAGCTTTAGTAAACTTATAGCGAAAAATTGCTAAAAATAAAAGATTCATAGGGAAGATGAGTGACAAGGCAGGCTCCTCCCTGATGGGAAATACAGGGCCTCGAAGGACTGCCTTCCCCCCACCCCANTAGCTAAATCTGGGTGGCTGAGCCAGGCAAGCAGAAATGCACACGGCAAGACATCCGCAAATAGCTTAGCCAACATACAGATTCTCCCCATGGCTTAGCGAGGACGCAGGAGGGCAGCCACGGTGCAGAGGAGATCAGGCTAATCGGGGGCTTGCTTCCAAAAATCTTAGGGGCTTTCTCGATGGTGAAATCTAAGACCTTGCCACAGCCTCCCAAAGGAAGCTGTTCGCACCCAGACCTTAGGACAAAGGGGGAGAGAAGGTTTTGCGAAATGGTTCCAGAGACTTTTGAACGGAAAGGGAAGGGTTAGATGCCATGTTTTAAATGCTTCAT
Organism: Neotragus pygmaeus; assembly: GCA_006410875.1. Taxonomy (NCBI): domain Eukaryota; kingdom Metazoa; phylum Chordata; class Mammalia; order Artiodactyla; family Bovidae; genus Neotragus; species Neotragus pygmaeus. The sequence goes on along the minus strand of SJYV01039606.1, from coordinate 486,658 downwards.
CCCCCTCTTCAGCAGGAGGAAGTTTCTGTCCCCATGACATGTTACTGCTGCATACGTGTTTGGGGGTGACGTGGGCTCTGGGGACGTCAGGGTGGTCCTCTCTCAGGCAAGCGTCTCCTGGCCTAGCCAGGTACGCCCCACACTACCTCCACGCGGAGGAACGGCCTGGCCCGGAGCCCCAGGACGCCTGGTCTCACCTGGGAAAGCAACGTTAAGAGCCACACCAATGACCACGGAATGATTCCCACCTCGGGTGCAGAAGCTAAAGGACAGAGGGCGGCTCAGACTTCCCCGCTCCAGACGGAGTGCAGTCTCGTGCTGCTTTTGGAGTCACACACCTTGGGTTAGGCTCAAATCCTGTTGACATATCCCCAGAACCGTGGGACCGAAAGTTCGCCCAGCATCAGGCTCAGTCAAAGCTCCCCCAGCATCAGGCTCAGTCACCTCATTTTAAAATAAACACTAGAATGGCTCCTTCAGATAAACAGACGATGCTGTATCCAGACAAAGGAGTATTATCCAGAGATTAAAAGAACTGAGCCGTCGAGCTACACAAAGACATGGAGGAAGCTTAAACACATATTGCCCAGCGAAAGCCAGTTGAAAAGTCTGCATACTGCATGATGCCAACTCTGACATTCTGGCAAAGGCAAAGCAGTGGAGGCAGTAAAAGCCCCAGAGTTGGCAGGGGAGAGGGGCTGAGCAGAGCACGGAGGGGCCTGAGGCCAGTGAGTCCAGCCCGTGAGACTCTGTGATGAGTGACAGGAAGTCACACATTTGGCAAAACTTATGGTTCGATAGCATCACCGACTCAACGGATGTGAATTTGAGCGAATTCCAGGGGATAGTGGAGGACAGAAGAGCCTGGCATGCTGCATCCATGGGGTCGCAAAGAGTCAGACACCACTGAGCAGCTGAACGCAGCAACAAATAGAAGGCACAGCACAAGGGGAGGCCCTCAGCTACACTGTGCGTGCGTGCTAGGCCACCTCAGTCGTGTCTGACTCTTTGCAGCCCCACAGGCTGTAGCTCGCCAGGCTCCTCTGTCCACGGGATTCTGCAGGCAGGAATCCTGGAGTGGGCTGCCGTGCCTTCCTCCAGGGGACTTCCCGCCCCAGAGACTGAACCCAAGTTTCCTGCATTGCTGGTGGGTTCTTTATCATGATCGCCACCTGGGAAGCCCAAGCTAAAGTATAGATGATAGTTAATAATAACAATGTATCAATATTGGGTCCTCAACTGTAAGGAGTGAACTTCCCAAGGTCAAGCTGGTTAATAAGAGGGGAAGCTGAGGGGTGAGGGAGAGAGAGAATGGGGGCTACCTCTGTGCCCTTTCCACCCAAACGTCTGTCAACCTGAAACTGCCTAAAAATAAAATCTCAGAAAGGAACAGCTACTCGGCATGGTTGCAGGGTGGATGGGCTGAGGCAGAGCCCTGGGCCTGGGGAGTCGGTGGTGCTGGCGGGGTTGGGGGGTGAGGGGGCGTTGGTGGGCGTGGCCCTGGACCCACGCCTGGGAATGTCAGGTGCAGGCAGCACGTGCGCAGCGCCCAGCTGGAGCAGCCAGAGGTGCGCTGAGGGCCTGGGGCTAGTGCCCTCTCACCAGGACCCAGCGGCCCCTGGAAACAGGTCCAGCTCCTCCCCACCGTCTGGGCGTCTCCTCCCTCTCGGCACTCCGCCCGTTTTTCTGCAGCAGCACTCACGCTGGGACACGTGTGTCTGCGCCGCCCTCCTAACGCGTCCCGCTCCTGCTCACACGGCTGTGCGTTCAATCATCATGTCACCGCCTCCCGGAGGAGGACCGGCAGCCCAGACCCCACGCGCGCTCCAGGGTCTTCGAAGCATTAAAACCACACCTAGGAAGAATCTCGTCCCTTCTGCACGCAGTGCTGGTGGTGCGTAAGGCACACTAATTTATTCCTATGAGCCACATTTCCCCTCCCGAGCGGGGCGTCCAGAACAGGAGAGCGGGGCCCTAATGGTGTCCTGCGTGCGATGCTGTCTGCCTGGACCACGGGTGCCTGTGCGCAGGCCATAAAGGGACGCGATGTGCAAGGGGCCACGGAAGCTGGACGGGGAACATCATTTAGCAACATGGAACAGGGCTTCTGTTCATCTTAGACTCATGCCCACGAGGGAGACGGGGAGAGCGAGAAAAGAGCCCCCTCCCGGCTATGAGAGACCCGCGCAGACACTGCGGCCCCGCGCGCCTCCGTGCCTGGGCTGAGCCAGGTCCCCAAGGCGAGAGGAGCTCTGGGAAGTCCAGTGAAGACAGGACAAGGTTTTGTTCTGTGTCACGTGATATCAATGCAACATCGGTGCCTCTGAGAAGATGCTACCATTGTCTGGAAGAAGCAACCCAGACTAGTTCTGTGTAACCTGCAAAGGCATCTAAATTGGTTTAGAGCACAGCCTTACAACAGGCTGACTCATCCCCTCTGCCGACGGTTTAGTTTTGACTTAATGCTGCAATTACACTCCGCACACGGGAGGCAAAGGCGCCACGCAGTCAATCTTCGCTTCTTAAGCTAACGGCATTAGCTATACAGAGTGTAATACAAGTTAATAAAGGAGCTGACTCATTTGAAAAGACCCAGATGCTGGGAAAGATTGAGGGCAGGAGAAGGGGACGACCGAGGATGAGATGGCTGGATGGCATCACCAGCTCAGTGGACATGGGTTTGGGTGAACTCTGGGAGTTGGTGATGGACATGGAGGCCTGGCGTGCTGCAGTCCTTGGGGTCGCAGAGTCGGACACGATTGAGCGACTGAACTGAACTGAATAACGGAGAGGAGGAACAGGGGAGCACGTCACAGGCCGGACCTCGCTGCCACCGGGATGAAGGGCAGCCCCTGGGGACAGGACTCCACGTGGCTCTTTTGGGCCGCGTATGCAGGTACAGCCCCTCAGCCTGTGGACCCCGGCCCGGTCCCGGGCACCAGGCAGGGCAGGTGGCATGGCCAGGGCTGGGACAGGCCTGCCTCTACCCCAGAGCTGGGGGGTCCTGGTTTTGCATGCGGGCTGACTCACCCACGGGTCCCAGCAGGCGGCAGACCCAGCAGGCAGGGTCCCCACTGCTTGAGCAAGCAGAGCAAGGAATGGGCAGTGCCCAGCTGCTGCTGCCCCCAGGGGGGGCGCCCCTGGATGGACCGAGCCCCCTGGAGCCCCTGAGGCTGCTCCCTCACTGCCATGCGGACCACTGACCCTCTCTCGGGGCTGGTCCCTCTTCCTTCTCCAGCCCTGCACACAGTAAAGGACTTGACTCTGCTCACTCCTCCCTGTGCTGGGAAGCCAGAGAAAATCCAGGACACCAGTTAAATCTGAGCCCTAAATAAAATGGAAATGTCTTGGACAGTATGTCCTGGTTTCGTTCGGTTTAGTCACTCAGTTGTGTCTGACTCTTTGGCACCCATGCACCGCAGCGTGCCAGGCCTCCCTGTCCATCACCAACTCCTGGAGTTTACTCAAACTCATGCCCTGTGAGTCGGTGATGCCATCCAAGCATCTCATCCTCGGTTGTCCCCTTCTCCTCCTGCCTTCAATCTTTCCCAGCATCAGGGTCTTTTCCAGAGTCGGCTCTTCGCATCAGGTGGCCAAAGTACTGGAGTTTCAGCTTCAGCATCAATCCTTCCAATGAATATTCAGGACTGATTTCCTTTAGGATGGACTGGTTGGATCTCCTTGCAGTCCAAGGGACTCTCAAGAGTCTTCTCCATCACCACAATTCAAAGGCATTAATTCTTCGGTGCTCAGCTGGTAGTTCATTTACAATTTACTTTAAGTATCTGAGATATCGTTATACTAAAAAAAAAAAAAAATCCATTTACTTGAAACTCCAGTGAACTGAGTCCTGTATTTTATTTGCTAAAGCTGACAAGACTCTCCCAGTCCCCCTTCCTGGAACAGAATTCCGTTTCTGGATTCCACACAGTCCTCTCACAGGAGCGGTCTTGAAACAGACCTTCTTGGATCTTCTCATTCATGAGATTGAACCTCTTGGACATTAACCTTGATCACCACTGAATTTGCTACAACTATTCTTCAAACCTGCTGAGCCCCAAGTGCAGAGGGGCCATCAACACATTCTTGATCAAAGCGCCCAGCCCCTACCCCTCACCATCTACCCACCCCCGACATGGACGTACTATGTGCCGTGAACTCTGTAGCATGCTGAGGATGAATGAGGACCAGGTGTACAACATCTTGGCCCTCAGGGAACTCCAGACACAGTTTCAGCACAAGCCCATGAGTCCTCCCCCCAAACTCTTGGCAGCTGTGTTATAGAATCAAATTGTTTTATTTTAGGAAGAGTATTGTGTGTATATCTTATGCTATTAATACATTACACACATTACCTATAATAAACACTCGCAATGTATGACATAAATACCTTCTGTTACCCCCGGGGACTCTAGGGCAATATCAAACACAGAAGCAAGCCCAGGGGAGGCAGTGTGTGTCTAGGACAACCCAAGAGAGAAGGCAATACAGCCCACACCCCCTCCACGCCAGCACAAAGCTGTGAGTGAAGAAGTAAAGATGTCTCAGCAAAAGCTCTTTTGTCATGCTAACCACTCTTTGCAGTCTCTGAGGTTCTCTAGAACCTCATGGCGGCTGGGATGGGTGAGGACATTCCCTCCTGGTCTCCAGCCCCAGGTGAGAGGGGAAAACTGCATTATGGATCCAAAATCAGACACTGCTTATGAGGATGGGATAAGAGCTATATTCAGAATTGTAAAAACATTGCCACTGGGCTGCCATCTATGGGGTCGCACAGAGTTGGACACGACTGAAGCGACTTAGCAGTAGCAGCAGTCTCGTATAGCTATTTTAATTTAAGTTTTTTTTTTTTACTGGACCATTTTTTAACGCCGTATTGAATTTGTTATAATACTGATTCTGTTTTATGTTTTGCTTTTTTGGTCACAGGCATGTGGGATCTTAGTTCCCCTACCAGGGACTGAAGCTACACCCCCCGTTTTGGAAGGCAAAGTGCTAACCACTGGCCCTCCAGGCTCCTCTGTCCCTGGGATTCCCCAGGCAAGAATATTGGAGTGGGTTGCCATTTCCTCCTCCAGGGGAATCTTCCTGACTCAGGGATCAAACCCGTGTCTCCTGCACTGACAGACGGGTTCTTTACCACTGAGTCACCAGGGAAGCCGCTTCACACATTCAGTTACTCACCAGTAAAACTTTATTTACAAATACTATATGGCATCACTTACATGTGGCATCTAAAAAATAAAATAAATGAATATCTATACAAAACATAAACAGACTCACAGACACAGAAAACAAATTCATGGCTACAAAAGGGAAAAGGGTTTGCAAAGGGATAAATTAGGNCTCACCAATAAAACTTTATTTACAAATACTATATGGCATCACTTACATGTGGCATCTAAAAAATAAAATAAATGAATATCTATACAAAACATAAACAGACTCACAGACACAGAAAACAAATTCATGGCTACAAAAGGGAAAAGGGTTTGCAAAGGGATAAATTAGGAGCTGGGGATTAACATGTACACACAGACGTTAATATGCTACACACAGAGTAGATAACCAACAAAGACCCACTTTATGGCATAAGGAACTACATTTAATACCGTGTAATAACCCATATCATTGGGAAAGACCCTGATCCTGGGAAAGAGTGAAGGCAGGAGGAGACGGGGATGAGACAGGATGAGATGGTTGGATGGCATCACTGACTCAATGGACATGAGTTTGAGCTCCCGGAGATGGTGAAGGAAAGGGAAGCCTGGCGTGCTGCAGTCCATGGGGTCACAAAGAGTTGGACACAGCTTAGCAACTGAACAGCAAATAACGTGCAATGGGGAAAAATCTGGGGAAAATACACAGATACATGTGTGTGACGGACTCACTCTGCTGCACACCGAAAGTGAAAGATCCGTCTCCTCCGTCCATGAAATTCTCCGGGCAAGAGTACTGGAGCGGGTCGCCATTCCCTTCTCCAGGGGAGCTTCCTGACCCAGGAATCTAACCTAGGTCTCCCACATTGCAGGCAGGCTCTTTACCGTCTGAGTCACAAAGGAAGCCCATACATCGGGAGCTAACACAAATGTTGTAAATCGACTACATGTCGTCGATAAAAAATAACAAAATAAAAACTATATTCACAATAGTGCAGCTGGCTGGGTCCGCCCTGCAGGCTGCAGTTTGAGGACCCGGGTCTGCACAGTTCCTTCTGCGCATTCTCCGGGGCCCCAGGGGCCCTCCCCTCCCTGCCACCCCTCCCCTCCTGCACCGCATGCTGAGTCAGACTTGTCCAGTTCCCAACTTAAACACCAGTGCCCATGTCGGGTGGCCTTTCTCACAGATACCTTTTCCTAAAACCTGGGACCGTGCTCTCCTTTCAAGTTGCTTTGATTTCAGGAAAGTAAATACTTATTGTAGACATATATTTATTGGGGAAAATTGCATATGTGTCTTAACATGAGTCCTAAGTTTACAGATTTACAGATTGATAGACATCCTAAAACCAGATGTAATTTACCACTATTAATGTTTTGATGTCTTCTTTCCAGACTTTTTTCTATCTACCTTTATCTATTTCTATCTATCTTCTATCCATATCTATATATCTGTATTTGTGTACATAATTTAGAAAATAATCAGGTTTGAAGTCATATTTTTAAATATAAATTATGAGGTTTTTCTCATCATTATAAACTATTCCAAAAAAAATGGCAACTTGAAGAACAACATGATAGTCTGTCTTTCTAATGCTCCAGAATTCACCTCACCAAGCCCCTGTGGGGACCTTTAAGTTTTCTCTGTTGGAATTAACACTAAGAAGAGCATCTTTGCACACAGAGCTTTGCACTGCGTGTCTCGTGGTTTTCGCAGGATAGGAGATACTGAGACCCTGGGTGGCTGTGCCCACAGGGTGGGCGAGGGTTCCTGACCCTGCTGCCGGCTCCCTCTCCAGGGGGGCACCCACAGCACGTCCTCAGCAGCTACTTCTGGACGCGCCCACCTTGCCAGCATCAAANTTTGCACTGCGTGTCTCGTGGTTTTCGCAGGATAGGAGATACTGAGACCCTGGGTGGCTGTGCCCACAGGGTGGGCGAGGGTTCCTGACCCTGCTGCCGGCTCCCTCTCCAGGGGGGCACCCACAGCAGGTCCTCAGCAGCTACTTCTGGACACGCCCACCTTGCCAGCATCAAATACTATCATCTACTTAATCTTTGCTTAACTGCTGGGTCAAAATGACATCACACTGATCCTGTTTGCTGCGCCTTTCCCTACCAGGGAGGTTCAGTGTGTCCCCCCACGTTCCTGGGCTGCTTGTGGTTCCTCCTCATGCAAGCGCACTCTCCCTGGGCCAGTTCCACACCGGCTGGACACTAGGTGTGCCTCGGGGACACCGCTGGTACTTGACCGGGGCTCTAGGAAGGCTTTGGGTGGATAGAGCTCCACTGGGTGACCCAGGCTGTGGTTTTTGAATCTGCCCCATGGCAGAGACTGGGCTGAAACGCATCTCCTTTGGGGTCAAACAGCAAGGCAGATGGTGACGTGCGGGCGAGTGCCCTGAGGCAGCTCTCCAGATGAAGGCCGAAGTGCAGGAAAGCCTGGGAGCAGGTCTGGAACCTGGGGCTCCACAGACAGTCACAGGGATGGCCAAACTCTGAGGAGAAATGAAGGCCAGAGGGGTGAAGCTGGGCCTTTCTCAAGGGCCTCCTTAGATGCTCGACCTGATAGCTCACAGAGGCAGGAGACGGCTGCTCCGCGCCCGTGCGGGAGGAGCCCTGTCCACGGGGGGACGCGTGGGACGGTGATTCTGTTTTGTGTAACGGCTCCTGACAGTGAGAAGGACATAAACAGGTTCCACTCTGGGGAGGCAATTTGGCAATGCCCATAGAGAGCCTAAAGATGACCAAAACTACCCAGGAATATTTTCAGAGCTCTGTAGGCAATTCTGATCCTCCCCTACGACAGAGAATCACTATACTACACGGACTATTATACAACCATCAAAATGGTATTTATAACACTTTTAGAGGGATAAGAATGAACATAATCTGCATGCTTAATAAAAAAGCAAAGCACATAAAAACTTTAAATACATATAAAGGAAACTGAAAATGACACCAAAATAGTAACCTCAACTGAGTCATTCATTCTTTTATTTCACACATGTTTTTGAACATTAAATTGTGGTCTAGGCCAGCAGTTTTTAAACTTTTTGATCTCAAGTTCCCTTTATATTCTTAAAATTATTCACAAACACAAAAAGGTTTTGTTTATATGGGCTATGTCTGTTGCTATTTACCATATCAAAGCTAAAATTTATCGTTTTAGAAATATTTATTCATTAATTCCTTTCTTAAAGAAATAATAAATCCACAGCATGTTAATACGAAGAACATATAAAGCAGTATTGTTTTACATTTTTGCAAATCTCTGTAAGTCCAGCTTAATGGAAGACAGCTGGATTCTCCTATTTGCTTCTGTGTTCAATTTGTTGTGCTATCACACTTCACGAAGACTCTGGAAAATTCTGCCATACAGTCATGAGAATGAAAGTGAAGAAGGCAAAAGACATCTTAGCTATTTCGAAACTAGCTTTGACTCAGAACTGAAAAAATATAATGTTGACTTCAATGGACCCCTGAAAGAAGTCCTAAAGTGTGTATATATACATATTTTAATATAGATTTTAGATAAATGAATCATACTCTACAGAGAGTATGATTATACTTGCCTTTTTCATTTGACCATGAATTGTGGACATTTGTTTCAAAATATATGTGTGTGTGTGTATACATATATATGTATGTATGTATGCTGCTGCTGCTGCTAAGTCACTTCAGTTGTGTCCGACTCTGTGCAACCCCATAAACGGCAGTCCACCAAGCTCCCCCATCCCTGGGGTTCTTCAGGCAAGAACACTAGAGTGGGTTGCCATTATACATACATCTATATATAACAATGCATGTATATGCATATAGATATGCACATACATGTTACTTTTAACGGCTGCATTTTTTCCATCTGCAACTGTATCCTAATTTAATGAACCAATTCTCTACTCCTGGGCATCACGTCTTACCAAGCATCCTTTCACTTTACACACCACTCTGATTAATTTTTAAGATCGATTGCTGGATCAACCGATATCACAATTTCCATCTTTTTTCATATTTTCATACACTTTCCTAAAGTTAAATATATCTTATCCAAATACGGCCAGCTTTGCCTCCAGTGTGAAAAATCCTGCAGACGAAGAGGACAAGTAACAGCTCTGTGTACCTCCAGCCCCACCCAACAAGGGAATCCGTAGGCGAGGCGTATTGATCGATGATTGATTGATTTCCTGAATATAAAAGCAACATGAGGGAGTTTTTTTTTAAATGAGGATTGGTTAAATGAATAGTAATGCATTATATGCCGAGTCAACTTTGTACTGAAAAAGGAAAGGGGAGCAGAAAAATGACTCTCCTCTTAAATTATACTGAATATAACACGGGATTGGCTGGAAAATAGTGCCGAGATTTAAATGTAGCCTCTTCCCTGTCCTGATATCCTTGCATGTGTTCGAGTAACCATTCCACAAACATTTAGTGGGTGCCAATGCCTGCAATGCAGGACTGGAGAGGGAGAGGAAAGGTCGACCTAGGGGCATGTGGGGGGATGGAGGCGCAGAGTGGCCAGACATCGCAGGTAAAGCTCAGAGCCCGAGGGCGGTCAGGACTCCCTGGGTGGACTTTGAGGTCAAGGTGCAAAGGTGAGAGCTGACATTCAGGGAGGCAGGAGACCCCAGCTCAGAGGGCAGAACAAGGTCAGCCAGAAACCAGCACCCACAGGGCCCGAGGAGCAGAACAGGGGCTGTGGGAGAACTCCGCCACCAAGATTCTTGTTTTCACGTGCCTTGCTGGCCGAGGTTTAAAGGGTTGATAAAACCAGAGTCGAAAGAAGTTTGAGGGACCAGGAAATGGCGAAGGCTGGTGGCTGGACTCTGCTGGAAACCGCACTGGAGGGTGTTTTGGCAACATCCCATAAAAGACGAGCATGGTTGCTTTGACCACCCGCCCCGACTCCAGCCACGGAGGCCAGCTCACAAACAGCCATGTGCACGTGGGCTCGGGAGATGTCTGTCTCAGCACTGTTTGTGGTGGTGAAACCTCGACAACCATCCCGGTGTCTGCGCATCCAGTGGAGAGCCCTGCAGCCCTGAACAGGAAGGAGGCCGTGTGTGTGCTCGCAGGGCGAAAACAACGGCGGGCAGGCTGGGAAGGGGCCCTGTTTGTGCACGAGGAAGCACGTGCACGTGTGTAAGGCTGTGTGTGCGTGGGTTAGGCTCGGGTGAGTCTGAAAGGCAGTATCACGCTGCGCACGGCAGTTTCCTCCAGGGAGGGAGCATTGGCTCTTATTTCATACAGCTTGACATTTTACAAGGAAGACTTTTGACTTTTATTTACTTTAAAACAATCACTTGAATGGAAAGGACTGAGGAGCTTCATGTTAGGCGAATCACGCATTCCCAGGGACCATCGGGGTCCAGGAGGGCTAGTCACCCCAGCTGGCAGCAGACGAGGAGTGGTGGCTCCAGGTGGGGCCCCTGAGGGCTGGAGACGTGACTTGAGCGAGCTCCTCCCTGGAACATGATATCGTGGAAGCTGGGAGACGTGTCTCTAGGCAGCAGGGATCGGGCCCTCAGGGAACGGAGAATGCTGAGACCCGCCAAGGTGAGGCGGGAGCAGTGCTGGGCTACCTGGACCCCACACACCAGAAAACTCCGAATCCATCACAGTCACAGGTTCTTCAGAACAACTCATATTGTTTGGTTTTGTTTTCATTCCCAATCAAAAAACTGACCTACAGTAGAAAATTTTTCCTAAGTCTAAGAACTAATAATGCATACAGCCTTTTACAAAGTTCTTTATGTGCGCACAGCCTCATATTCTGAGCATACATACTGAAAACTGACAAAAATGTACTCAGAGGAAAACAGGTATAATTAGACAGTCACAGAAAGAGACCTGAAATCCATCACAGGAAGAAAGCAAATTCGAAGGGGCTTACCTAGTCTGATTCCTATGTAGAAATTCTACTTGCACGTTGGTTTACGCATGCCGTCTTTCCACAAGTATTAAAGCCATGAGTGTCAGTTATCTGTCTAGAAGTATGGAAAGAGCAAAGATTTCAAAAACTCAAATATATTGCTTTTGTTGTTGTTGTTTAGTTGCTAGGTTATGTCCAACTCTCTGTGACCCCATATAGCCCACTAGGCTCCTCTGTCCACAGGATTTCCCAGGCAAGAATACTGGAGTGGGCTGCCAGTCCCCTTTCCAGGAGATCTTCTCGACCTAGTGCTCAAGCCCAGGTCTCCCGTATTGGCAGGGGGATTCTTTACCACCATGCCAACGGAGAAGCTCCATATATTGCTTTTAAATTTTATTTTTTTCATGTCAACAGAGGTTATCTAGGTTCTGGAATGATGGGGTATTTCATTTCTTCCTTATATTTACCTCGAATTTTAAACATGAATAAATTCCACAGAATAAAATCAAAGTTAAAACTTAATGCTCTTAAAGAATTTGGAAAATGCAAAATGGCATACAGGAAAAAGCAGGAATCACTGAGGACCCACACATCCTTCGATAAGAGCTGTTCACCAGTGGGACCAACTTCTTCCACACGTTTCATCTGTGGAGAGATGCATGTGTGTTTTTAAACTGTAGTAACCACAGCCTTTACAAAGTTCTAGAATCTTCTTTCTGTGCACGCACCACCAAATCGTGAGCCAGTGTCTTGATTACTGATGCAATGCGCTCAGTCATCATCACAATCCTTCTGCTATAAATGTGGGCCCGTCTGCTCCTAGGCAAATGCTCTCTGCAGGTCCTCAGTCACTTCTGCCTCCTTGAGGGGAGGGTCACAGGCACACCTGTGCCCGAGGGGACTCCCTCTCACCCCCGGGGACAGCTCAGGTCCATGTCAGCACCTGCTTCCTAACACTTGCATCCAACCGTGGTTTCATTGCCATTGGCGCCTAATAGCATTTCATTTCATTAAGCCCCGAAAGGCATGAAGCATAGTGGTGTTTTGCTAGTAACTGAAAACTGTGCTCTACCTACCTGCCAGATTTCAGACTGTTTTCACGGACCCCAGTGGTCCAGAGCAGAACTTGGTCGAGAAGCAGCAGCAGAAGCTCGTCAGATTCTGCTGGCATCTCTCAGACTTCCCCCAGGTTTCAGAGGACCTGATCTGAAACCCACCCCGACTGCCCAGCCCAGCACACACACAGGCCCACTCGTGCACTGGGCCCTCGGTCCGACATTCCTGCGAGCAAACACTGCCCCTCGAGCCCGCTTCTCGCCTCACAAGCTGGAGTTCGTCGTGAGGGCTCAGTGAGACCAGACAGTTGGGAAAACAGCATCAGTACCTACGTGATGTTGGTTTCATACCTGGTCAGCTTTGTTCCTCCACCCGTGGTGGTTCCCAACACCTTAAATCCCTTTGTATGATCGGCAAAGACCAGAGTTATGACTCCACGAGGTCGCCCTGCTCTGGGTAAAGGTCAAATTTCCTTCCAGGGCCGAGTGTAAACAGGGAGCAGGGTCTTTCCTGCCGCTCTGGTGGCTCCGGGTGCCTCTGCCGCTCTGTCTGACTTCAGGGCACCATCCCCGAGCCCTCCACGGAAGATGAGAGCCGGCCTGCAGCCAAACCACACGTGACTAACGAACCACCCGCTCGGGCCACTGCGGACGTCGCCCGCCGGAGAAGTCAGCCTACCCACGGCGCAAAGACGGTGCGCTGCTTAGGGGAAGCGAATTGCAAAGCTGACGACCGCGCGTCTGCCCATCAAATTCAATTTAGACAAGTTCACCACCACACATCAGGACGGTCCTTTTGAAGCTGACTTGTATTTTAAGAAGTCATTAGGATGACTAATTTAGAAATAGCATTCATCAAGTCTCAAGTGTTCAAACGACTTGGTTTCCTTATAAAAATCACACCCTTGCTACTGAAATTAAGTCCCCACGATGTATGTGAAATTTATTTCTGAATTGTGTCTACTTTTATGGGCAAAAATAATCAAGAAAAGCCACCGGCTACAAAAACTGCAAACAAAATGAGCCTTTAAAAAGCTAATGACTTAAGGGTGGTTGTACAGACATATAAAGTATGTCGGGGGCTTACACTATTTGTCATTAACACATATTCTGAAAGCTTCGCTAATATAATGTGACACAAAATTAGTCAAACACAATTCATGCAATATTGTTTAATTTTACTCCTCATTTAACTTGGTTTTAAGCAAAATCATTATGTCACATGATAATGTTCACTTGAACAAGAAATATTTCATACTGGTCGCTGCCTTTAGAAATGAGTTATTAGGGGCTCCATGCTGAACACATTCTTAACTATGAAAACTATAAAGCTAATAGTTTAATCATATTTTGACACCATCTACATACTTTATGCATTATTTACAAGAAAGATATAAAAATGAAACCACTGAATATCTCACACAATACTTCACAGTCATAGTTAACTGGTTAAAAATATAACACATTCATCTTCCAGGAGCTTTATATTTGCATATAGATATTTGCATACCATGTTGCAATGTGCTGTTAATGTAAAATTTAACCTTTGTTCTTTCTCTCTGATGTGCAAGGTACACTCATTAAGTTAAAAATAATGGCAAAAATAAGTCTTCTGGTGATATATGTTTCATAAATTACTCCCCAGAGTAGCAAGAAAAGGTAAAATGTGAGTGGGAAAATGTTTAATTGAATTAATTCCTCATTTTCTATATTTTTATTTTATAACTCAGAGACAGAGCAGTTTACTAGTATATGTCGACCCTATGAACTGCAAAGGACCTCGTCTCAGTTACTCAGGTGTCAACCCTCTCAATCCTGTATTAAAACAATCCCAGTTTCAGGACCAAGATGAACGCAGAGCTTCCATTACTCACCTGTTAGACGGATGGCCGCTGGTCACCAGAGGGACACAGCGCTGCATGCAAAACCCGCGGCAATGCAGCTCAGCGTCCGGGCACAACAGAGGAGGCTGCAGCCTGCAGTAGGTTATAATGTGCGCGTCAGTTTCCAGTGAAGTCCTTGTATGAGCTTCTACAGAAGAGAGAAAAGGATTTAGAAGTCTGGTAAAGACCATCACTAAATACCTAAACTCCAAGCCTCTTTTATCCTGTTGGCACAATCTGCATCTCAGATGTATTGTTGAACCAAAAACAAAATAGATGAACAAACACACCCACACCAGAAGACACACACAGATATGAGAACAGAGCGGCAGTTCCCAGCGGGGAAGGTCAGGGGTGGATGGAAGAAGTAAAGCTGAACAGTGGTGGGTGGAAACCAAACTCTGGTGGTGAGCGTGCTGGAGGGTATATAGAAATAGAAATACAATGTGTGCACGTGGAGTTCTATTTAGAGTTTTTATTAGAGGATAATTGCTTTACGTGTCGTGTTGGCTCCCCATACAGCAGCGTGAATCAGTTCCGTGCACACGTACATATATCACCCGCCTCTTGAGCCTACCTCCCACTCCCCTCACCCACCCCTCCAGGTCATCATGCACGGAACTTATAATGTTATAAACAATGTCACCACCATAAAAAATATATTTTAATTAATTCATTGATGCACTGCTAAAGTAAACTCCCTATCTGAAGTCACATGGAGCCAAGACAGGGTCCAGATATGGCTCTTGGAAGACGAAGAAAAGCGAGACGGCCAGTCGGTCCACAGCCTGCCAGTGTTCAAGCCCTTTCGTGAGCAGTTACAATTCAGATGACCTTTGCCCTAGAGGATTCGAGTTCAGGGAAGCAAGCCTGTGCCCTCGACTCAAGCGTGTGCCAGTGATGGGGGGGCCACACAGATGTCCAAGTCTGGGGGTGGTCGGGGAGACAGGACCGGCGGACCCACGGTGGTCAGGGAGGGCTGGAGGGCTCAGGCCTGGGGAGGGCTGCAGGAGCACAGCACGACGGCGAACCCCCCCCCGGAGCTCCGGGGCAGAGTGGCTCCCCCGGGGCCCTGGGGCCCAGACAGGACTGCTCCCGCTGGTCTTTTCTCCAGTGGGATCCTCAAGCCGACAACTCAGAGAAGGGACACACACAAGAAATCCTGGCTCCAGCCAGGTGCAGGGCGGACCTGAGATCACAAAGCCGTCAGCAGCCGATGGAGCCTGGACGGCGGGCCCCTGAGCGCCCAGGGCCGGTGCTGCCAGAAGCCTCACTTCCTCACGGACGGTGGGGACGGCTCGAGGCTCCCCTGGAGCCCCTGCAGGAGCCGGGGGCAGGGCCGTCACCCCGCTTCCTCTCTCCAGGGCAGCCACCAGGCCTAGCGCTTAGCAGACAAGCAGCCCAGACCTTCCGTGCCTGCCTCCGTGGACGGCCTCCCTGGGGATCAGACGGCTCCGTCTCTGAGCTGGGTCTCCCGGGTACAGTAAGAACTACCTCTGCTGATTCTGCGAAGGCTGCGGCCCTCCCTGCAATGATGTCACCTTGCCGTGGTCATCTAACTCAGGGCTCCCGAGTGGCCTCCCACACCGTCCCGGGTGGTGGGTGGACCTCTCCCTGCCCCCTATTCCCCAGCGGAATCTTCATTTTTCCTTTTAATGATCATTTTATATGTAAGTGAACATAAAACATGCTTAGGGGCTCTCCTGGTGGTGCAGTGGTAAAGACCCCGCCTGCCAGTGCAGGAGACGCAAGAGCCAGGGTTGGGTCCCCTGGTCGGGAAGATGCCCTGGAGGAGGAGACGGCACCCCGCTCCAGTATTCCTGCCTGGAGGATCCCGTGGACAGGGGAGCNCTTTCTCTCTGATGTGCAAGGTACACTCATTAAGTTAAAAATAATGGCAAAAATAAGTCTTCTGGTGATATATGTTTCATAAATTACTCCCCAGAGTAGCAAGAAAAGGTAAAATGTGAGTGGGAAAATGTTTAATTGAATTAATTCCTCATTTTCTATATTTTTATTTTATAACTCAGAGACAGAGCAGTTTACTAGTATATGTCGACCCTATGAACTGCAAAGGACCTCGTCTCAGTTACTCAGGTGTCAACCCTCTCAATCCTGTATTAAAACAATCCCAGTTTCAGGACCAAGATGAACGCAGAGCTTCCATTACTCACCTGTTAGACGGATGGCCGCTGGTCACCAGAGGGACACAGCGCTGCATGCAAAACCCGCGGCAATGCAGCTCAGCGTCCGGGCACAACAGAGGAGGCTGCAGCCTGCAGTAGGTTATAATGTGCGCGTCAGTTTCCAGTGAAGTCCTTGTATGAGCTTCTACAGAAGAGAGAAAAGGATTTAGAAGTCTGGTAAAGACCATCACTAAATACCTAAACTCCAAGCCTCTTTTATCCTGTTGGCACAATCTGCATCTCAGATGTATTGTTGAACCAAAAACAAAATAGATGAACAAACACACCCACACCAGAAGACACACACAGATATGAGAACAGAGCGGCAGTTCCCAGCGGGGAAGGTCAGGGGTGGATGGAAGAAGTAAAGCTGAACAGTGGTGGGTGGAAACCAAACTCTGGTGGTGAGCGTGCTGGAGGGTATATAGAAATAGAAATACAATGTGTGCACGTGGAGTTCTATTTAGAGTTTTTATTAGAGGATAATTGCTTTACGTGTCGTGTTGGCTCCCCATACAGCAGCGTGAATCAGTTCCGTGCACACGTACATATATCACCCGCCTCTTGAGCCTACCTCCCACTCCCCTCACCCACCCCTCCAGGTCATCATGCACGGAACTTATAATGTTATAAACAATGTCACCACCATAAAAAATATATTTTAATTAATTCATTGATGCACTGCTAAAGTAAACTCCCTATCTGAAGTCACATGGAGCCAAGACAGGGTCCAGATATGGCTCTTGGAAGACGAAGAAAAGCGAGACGGCCAGTCGGTCCACAGCCTGCCAGTGTTCAAGCCCTTTCGTGAGCAGTTACAATTCAGATGACCTTTGCCCTAGAGGATTCGAGTTCAGGGAAGCAAGCCTGTGCCCTCGACTCAAGCGTGTGCCAGTGATGGGGGGGCCACACAGATGTCCAAGTCTGGGGGTGGTCGGGGAGACAGGACCGGCGGACCCACGGTGGTCAGGGAGGGCTGGAGGGCTCAGGCCTGGGGAGGGCTGCAGGAGCACAGCACGACGGCGAACCCCCCCCCGGAGCTCCGGGGCAGAGTGGCTCCCCCGGGGCCCTGGGGCCCAGACAGGACTGCTCCCGCTGGTCTTTTCTCCAGTGGGATCCTCAAGCCGACAACTCAGAGAAGGGACACACACAAGAAATCCTGGCTCCAGCCAGGTGCAGGGCGGACCTGAGATCACAAAGCCGTCAGCAGCCGATGGAGCCTGGACGGCGGGCCCCTGAGCGCCCAGGGCCGGTGCTGCCAGAAGCCTCACTTCCTCACGGACGGTGGGGACGGCTCGAGGCTCCCCTGGAGCCCCTGCAGGAGCCGGGGGCAGGGCCGTCACCCCGCTTCCTCTCTCCAGGGCAGCCACCAGGCCTAGCGCTTAGCAGACAAGCAGCCCAGACCTTCCGTGCCTGCCTCCGTGGACGGCCTCCCTGGGGATCAGACGGCTCCGTCTCTGAGCTGGGTCTCCCGGGTACAGTAAGAACTACCTCTGCTGATTCTGCGAAGGCTGCGGCCCTCCCTGCAATGATGTCACCTTGCCGTGGTCATCTAACTCAGGGCTCCCGAGTGGCCTCCCACACCGTCCCGGGTGGTGGGTGGACCTCTCCCTGCCCCCTATTCCCCAGCGGAATCTTCATTTTTCCTTTTAATGATCATTTTATATGTAAGTGAACATAAAACATGCTTAGGGGCTCTCCTGGTGGTGCAGTGGTAAAGACCCCGCCTGCCAGTGCAGGAGACGCAAGAGCCAGGGTTGGGTCCCCTGGTCGGGAAGATGCCCTGGAGGAGGAGACGGCACCCCGCTCCAGTATTCCTGCCTGGAGGATCCCGTGGACAGGGGAGCCTGGCAGGCTGCAGTCCACAGGGTTGCCAAGAGTCGGACATGACTGAGCCACTGGGCACACACACACACGTACACGTACACACACACATACACACACACACACACGCACACAGACGTACACACACATACACACACACACGCACGACATACCTAAGCTATGGGAACATAGGTACTTAGGATATTTAGTCTAATCTTCTAGAGTGTTACTCTCTCATTTTGGAACCACTGGAAGGATAAATGCTCTGTGATGAGACCTCGTTTTCTGTGAGAAAGGAAAGAATGACCCCAAAACGCTGAGTGCTTTTCAAACAAGCAGCGGTGTTAGCTCTTTAAGGAAGCACCGGGGCCCCTGAGATGGAGGCAGGTCCATCTGGCAGCACATTCTTGCCGTGTTTCCCAGGCTCCTATCTGTATGTGATTGTTCTTGTAAAGGTTCTTACTGAGGTAAATAAAATTGTAGAACCTTGGAAACATACTATTATTACAGCACAGAGCTAAGGTGTACAGAACGGGAAATAACTCTCCAAGGGATACATTACATGTGATGAGGGCTAAAAGAATACAGTTCCTATTTCAGGAAGTCTTCCCGGCGAAGGCAGGGATTTGGCAGTTTTAGCGTTGCCTTTCAAGACAATGCACACACCAAAAACATTATTCTTCACAGACCGCCCCAGAGGCCACGGCCGCCACGTGGGCGCCAGTGCTATCCCATTGCCTCCAATTCAGCACAGATCTTCTTTATTAATTTTAATTTGTCATCAATAGCCTGACAGGCACTCTTTCGGCAAGAAATACTGCATTAACTGTTTCACTCACTGTGGCAGCTATTAAAACCGAGATGGTGATTAGCAGGAATGAGGTCAAACTGAATAATGTGAGTATAAGTCGCTACCAGCGAAATGTATAACACAGGAGGATTTATTATGTTCACTTGCTGAAATGTAATTTAAAAACAGGATATCACCACCTGCTATGCCAGCTCGTAGGGTGACTCAGATCATTCAAACATTTCCTGCTAATATGTTTATTTGCTTCTGGCATATATTACATTTACTGTATTTCTAATAACTACAGTTAAAATAAATGTAATTGTTGCTATCTACTTCATGTAAATAGAGCAGGTAAATAAATCACCTTGTGCTTAGCTCAAACAATGCCAATTAGGGTGATTTAATCATCAATATTGGCACCAGAAAAAATTAGTATTTATAACCTCCTTGCAAAGAGCTAAATTTGGTTCTCTTACTGAAGTGTCTATTTGCTAAATAAGAATTTCCCTGGGATGCTGGAAGACTCGGCTTGGCTAGAAATAATGTGACGTACCATTAAGCGTATTGAGAAAATGTTAAATGTTTTCAGATACTGGATGTTCACATGCAAACTTAAGGGGTGCTCATTTTGGAAAATCAGAAACCCAGGCATGCTGGTGAGAATCATTGCTGATCTGGGAATCACAATCCCCAGCCCTTGGCTGCACTTTTCAAGGAATTCAGATGGACGTAGAGTTTTCTGGAATCATTTAAAACTGGGCTTATTGGGAGACTATTTAAATCACGGGCTGAAAGTAGAGAATGTGTATTTTAAATGTGCAGCATATTTTAAACACACATGTAATTTTTAAAATGAGTGCCCAGAAGATAAAGCAGCTAAAATTTCCTTTCTCTGAGTACCACCGGTCAGTTAGTCAGCCATGGTGTTCGGTCCGCACATTGAGTGTCATTTAAGCCTCTTCGAGATCTTTCAGATCCCCGTCTGTCGGTGGTAAGGGGTAGCAGGTAGCACAGGGCAAACCCACACAGTCAGACTGAAGGCCATCTGGTGATGGAGGCAAAGAGCTTCTGTGGCCCCAAGGACCAGAGGCTCCCACTGGGATCCCCGAAAAGTCTGCTTATGGGGCGGGCCTGCTGTAATATGCTTTCCTTAGAACTTTCACACGGGGCTTTTGCTAAAGAAAGAAGTGGGGAGGGAGGGAGAGAGGAAAAAGGAACAAAAAAAGAAAGAAGGAAGGAAGGACGCTCTGCTTGGCCCTCCTGGAGTTGGGTGGCAAAAATCAGGGCCTCACCCAAATTTTGTAAAGAAATAATAAAAGTCTCTTTTATTTTCAGAAATTTCAAGAATGTCTAAAGTACTGTTTTAAAGCATTTTCTGTGTACCTTATAAAATAAAATACACCCAAATGCAGAAGAATCGTAGTTAATCATAAGAGTTTGCTTTATCGTGGGCAGAATTGTGTAAGCAGCACTTTGTCTTATTTTGAATCTTGAAATAAAAACACTCCTAGGCCAATAAATATCGCCTTCTCCTCACAATCGCCATCCTAAGCGGGGCGGGGCGCGGGGAGGGGGGCTCAATATGAATGCAAGGAGCCTAAGTGAAGAAAAAGACACACCAAAGAAGGCTGTGTTTGCCTCTCTTGCTCCTATGAGCTGCCTCCGGCCTAAATCAAGCCGTACTACAGGAGGCAATTTTCATTCCAGAGCTGTCACGTTAGACAATCAGAGAACTTTTAGAAGAAAACCCATGGCTGCTAAATATCGCTGTCCTACTTGCAGAGCCCCGGCCCACCCCCCCGCCACCCGGCGCCTGGAAAATGGGCATCCTTGGTGCCATGCAGCCCAGAGGCACGAGGTCGCGCCACCCCACGGCCAGCCGGCCGGGTGCGCTCAGGCTGTGAGAGCCCCCTTCACCTAAGGCAGCGACTCCGAATCAGCCCGATTTGAAGCGATGATGGCAGCGATATTTGTAATTCGACATCAAGCCGCCCGGGGTCTGGCGCTTATTTGTGCTGTTGTTTTGGCAGGTAATCCGAGTCCCCCTCTCATCCGACATGTCAGGTCTACAATCACACAAAGAGGACTGGTGAATTCACTTTTGCAGTTAGGCGAGCTGAATGCTATTACCCTGTGTGTTTGTCACCGACCCGCAGATCCCAGCCTCTCATCTGCCATCCAGATGGATGCTACAAAGTGAAGAGTCGGGACATGCATTTCCCAGTAACTACCGGCTGCCAGCTATTATTTTAAGGATCCTGTGATTTTCTTTTATTTTGAGTAGAAAAAACAAGGCAGCTGTGGTAATAAAAAGGCATATCAACTAGTCACTACCTGGCAGATTTGTCACTGGTGTGGATACAGTGGGGCCTTTTTTGTTGTTGTTGCTAGAAAATGTATACTCTCGAATATAATATTGTAAATCTAGAGTATGTGCTTCCAATAAAACCCTTTTTAGTGCCTTGCATACGGGTAAACAAAATAAAAATGTATGCATCTTGTAAAGAACTGCCGATACACACATATACACGTGCAGGATACCACCTACAAATCACGGGTTGACAGCAGATATTTTACGGGGGTGAAAGTTATTATTTTTTATTCCTAAATTCTATTAAAACACTCCTGCAGCCATACATTATCAGAGCTCTCCAATAATGTTCCTAAATAGTTCCTAATGATGGACTGTATTTTAGGGCCTCCGAGGACCCAGGTTTAGCTATATAATTTCAAGTTGTGAATTAAATGGCAAAACCAAGTGTTTCCGGTAATTCTTTCATTCCTGCACATTGCATAATCTTATCCATCTTTTTCCTTGTTCGGTACAGAAAAAGATCCCCCCAAAATCATCCGTCCCCAATAAAACATCAGTCGTTCACTGCATGTTTTCAGATTAATTAGGACAGAGATCTTAAGAGCATTACGCCTACGGCGATGCCTCCAAAACCACCACCGAGTGTTTTCCAAGCCGCGTAATTACAGACAATAGGTCTCTGCCTCACCCTCCGGATTTTGAAAGCTGCACAGGTCTCCCGAATCAGCTGCAACGCTGCCGCCCTGCACGCCAGTCCCCACCCCCAGGTGTATCCACAGGACCAGGGGACCCAAACTGAACAAAGAACCGGGCCAGAGGCTCCCACCCGGGCAGGATTGGACGACCGGAACAATGAACTCGGCCCAAACAAAGAGTGATTAATGACTCAGGGAGCGGCGACGCCACGTCGGCCAGGGCCGCTCGGAGCGAGTCTTTGAAGGAGAAATGGAAAGAGTTTCAGGCTTTAAATATTTACCATTTCATTCGTCAATGGAGCATGTAAATGCAGGAGCAAATTTTCACTGGCTCTTCTCCTGGGACTCTTGCGCACGCGGTACTCACGTGGGAACGCCTGTCTACGGCCATCACCTCCATGAGGGGCAGAAGCGGGGCTCAGGGGCTGAGACTCCTCGAGGCGGGTGTCTGTTCTCACCCTGAATTCTGTTTGGCACCAAGGTCTCTCAAAGGTTCCATGGTAGCACATAACCCATCCAATGTCAAGGACCAAAGTTGCAGTCAGATCTTGCTGTTTCCACACAATAGGTTACTCAAAAAGTGGTCCGTCTCCTTGCAAAAATGAACTCTTATTTAAAGGGAAAGCAAAGATGTTCCTACAGATTGAACATTCTGCATTTCAAACTGTTTTAAAACATCACTGTGGTTACAATAGTTGTGAGGTGTTACTTTGTAACTGTCCTTCTCCTTTTGCTGCTAGTGTGGCTGAAATGACATTGACCCGGGGACCCCTGGGGGTGACAGGATAACTCCCGCAGGGTCTCCTTCACGTGGCTGTCCAGCGCACCTGCTGTTTCCATCCGAGCCGCGTGGCCCTGCACGGCCTGCCTCCACACCCCCGAGCGCCTGGCAAGGCACTGCCTCCAGTCAGCCGCGCTCGGTCGCCCTGGTCTGTTTCCCGTGCGGGGCCCTAAGCACCAGGGTGGCTTCCCTTTCTTCATCTAGTTTCATCTCTTAGCTCAGATGTCACTTCCTCCAAGAAGGCCTCCATGACAGACTCCAAATCGCGTTCCCTCCTGCGCCCCTCTCTGCTATTCCCAGGGTTTGTACCGTCTGACTTCAAGATTCACCTTTGCCAGGGGAGTTCCCAGAAAACAGAACCATCACTTTCCCCTCCTCAGTACCAGCATGCAGTCGGCATAGAGCAAGCCCCACGATAGTTTGTTCCGTGATATTGGCTGAGTGAATGATTATGAGTTGCTTGGTTTTTATAAACAGGCAAATAGGCAGTTCAGCCTAAAAGGTTTACTAGCATTTCATTTTCAACCTGAACTATTTCAATTCTTTTAGATTGTGCTAGATCCTTTCAATCTAGCAGTCCAAATTCGCACAGTGCTTAGGGCTATGTGAACTCAGCATCTAGGTTCAGAAAGTACAGTATAAGAATTACTGAAAAAAAAACAAGAAAGCAGCATCACGCGCATGCATGCACGCGCGCACACACACACACACACATGCACGCACGCGCACATGTACACGCACACACGCACATGTACACGCACACACGCACACGCGCACACACTTCTTGGCATATTAAGACTAGAAACCAGCCAGGGTAGGTCTGTGTGACCACTCACTGAAGGTGTTTTCTCTTTGCATTTGCAAACTACAGACTCAGCTTTGGCTGAGCCTTCAGAAATTTCTGTTTGATTGAACTTTAGGGATTTTGTAGAAGGGAGAGCACCTGCTTCAGCGCTGAGCATTCCACAGGCAGGCCTGTGTGTGTGAGAGTGCGTGTGTGTGTGTGCGTGTAGAGAGGGACTGGAAGGCGGGGGTTTGTCCTGGTTCTTGTGCTCTTATTTGTGTGCATCAGCAGATCTGTCGAATTCCCCCAGCGTTGCCTTTCTGGGAGAAAGGCCAATTTTCCTCATTTTTAAAATATCATAACATTTGTGTTAGCAAAAACTACTATAAATGCCATCAGCTACAGAATTCCAGTTTAATTTCTATTTTGAGTTTATCAAAATTTGAGAAAAATATCTTTGGGGACTACAATTATCTGTGCTTAGCCTCAGCCCACAGATAAACAGAAACCAACTGCTCCCTGGGCGAGGAACGATCCCGGAGAGTCCCTCCTAAGTGTAGACGCAGCCACCAGGGCGAGAGCTGGACCCGGCCCCACAGCGCAGTGCAAGCACCGGCACACCCATCCCGGGGACCACGCCACGTGGGCCAGCACCTCGAATCGGCAGAAACCGTATTAGAAGGACACACAGTATTTATGAAAAAGCAAACACTGATTCCTCACCCTGATTCTCACCTGAGTGTGGATCACTTCTTGTTTGGTGCCTTTTAACAGCATAATTAAACAAATAAAAGCACTTATGTCCCTAAGACCCAGACATAAGAAGCCATGGTGTTTTCATATTTTAATGTTTGAGACTGCCTAACACATCAGCAGTGGTTAAGCCTACTGAAACTCCCAGTGATGACGCCAGTTATTCTAGGATCNGGGGAGAGGTGATGGGGATGGAGGGAGAGGCCCACACTGCAGGGGGCTCCTGAGAGGTCTGGCCTCACTAATGGAGGATGCAGAGACGGATCAGTGGGATCCATCAGGGATCATGCAGTTAGGATCATGCAGGGCTCCATGGCCAGAGGGGGCTTCAGCCCTTTACTCTAAACATCTGGGAAACTGTGAAAAACTGGAACACATATTCTTGATGTTTTGCCCCATTTTATTCATTTACCCGAGACCCTGGGAAAACCAGAGATATTTGCCTTACCAAGCTCAAGGCAAGGAAGTTTTCAAGGAAACAATAGAGAATCAGAAGCTGCTGTGGAATATATTTCCTTGGACATCTACAAATCTGATGAGTATCATTTTCCTAAGTTCATTTTTCTACCGTAAAGGATAATAATTCCAGAGCCCAGCCAGACTGCGTTCGTGGTTCAGGGAACTCTTTAAGCCCATCTACGTGGGGGGAGAAGTTGAAATCTTTCCAAAAATGTGAGTGTATAAATTACAGCTGCACAA
Organism: Neotragus pygmaeus; assembly: GCA_006410875.1. Taxonomy (NCBI): domain Eukaryota; kingdom Metazoa; phylum Chordata; class Mammalia; order Artiodactyla; family Bovidae; genus Neotragus; species Neotragus pygmaeus. The sequence continues at coordinate 461,857 of SJYV01039606.1, read as the reverse complement.
GACAGGCCTCTCCATATAATATGCTCTCGTATGGGACCCCGTCTACTCCCTCCGACTCTGAATGCCTCCTTCGGGGGTGGGGAGGAATGTTCTCTTTCAAATTCTTCTTCTTCGCTCCTGTTTTTCTTTCAGATATCCTGACGTTTTTTAATTGCGTCCACGCACTTCAAAACAGTCGAAGAAGCAAAGACTTGCCTGTGTGGCCTCCCAACGTTCCCTTTCTCTGGAATAAGTGCTGCTGTGTCTACTTACAGATCAGGTCCCAGCCAGGGCACCCACACTGCCCAGGGTCTCTCAAAAACCTCTCCATCTGAAAAGCACTCATTTCAACTTTGTTGTTCCCCACCCCACCATGAGTGTTTTTCTTTTGCAAAGTAAGAAGGGATAAGGCCGAGAAATCTTCATGATACTCATCTTAAAAAAAAGTGATGGGGAAATTGATCCCAGGATTTATGCAGCCCTCCTCAGCACCTGCCCCCGCCTCCCGCCTCCCATCAGAGGCCCCGGTGAAGCAGTGGAGTGGGCCGTGCTGAGCTCGCAGCTTATGCGAATTCTCCTCAACTTAAAGTGAAGCAAAAGAGAGTGATTTAAAGATGTCCTGCTTTCCAAGATCTACAGACTGTCTGCAGAACATTAAGGGAGATGGGCGAGCAGCCCAAAGTGTTTCTCCAAACCACCTCTTAAATATTTCTGGCCAGAACAACGTGTGAAGCCCCCACTGTCATCTCAGAGTGGGAAGACGGGTGCTCTCCTGTTGCTCAGGGCCTCTGTTTGGCCCCAAAGCCCCCAGGTACTGTTAAGTTCCATTGTGATCCGATACCCATCTGCCAGACAGGAGCCTTGGGGTGCTTTCAATGCCAAATTTATACAGGCTGATATTTGCATGCAGATATGTAGCTAGAAATGAATACCATAATTAGCATCCATAGACCTAGCAGGTCTGTCTTCTTCAAGCCCCTTGCACAATTTGGGGAAAGCGACGAGTCATGGGGTTTTTCCTCATTTGATCAAAAACCACTGCAGGCTTGCCTTGAGGATGGTTCCAGCTAAACTTGATCCTAAATGTGAAGACATAGACATCTAGAGATGTGATGTTTATTTAGGGAAACTTCATTCTGTCAGAAAGTCGGGAAGGTCGGACACGTAAATAAGTAGTAACAGAAGGAGAAATATTCTGCTCCAAAAAGCTCTGGAGACGATAAATGAATATAATCAAAGGAGACTCATGGTTTCCTATCACCTGTGTCGGGTCTTAAATCTGGGTCGCGGTCCAGTAATTAGGTGAAACAATTAAAACCTGGATGTTTTTGTAAAGGAAACCAGCAAGAATTAATTCAAACTTAATTGAAGTGAGGCAGCCACTCTCTTGGATTGGATTGGATACGTGGAGACGAACAAGGGCTTTGCTCCGCTGGAGAAATGGGAGAGGGCTCGGGCAACCCCAGGGACTCCTCATCACATCACGGCGTTCACAGGGAGGCGGGCCGTCCTGGCGTGAATGAATGCGTATAAATATGAATCAGGCAAATCTTAAACAGACCAACTCCCCGCGTGAACCTGGACCGGAGATCTTAGGGGCATTGCTTGTGCACACCTGAACCAGATCTGAGGGCCAACGCCACTCAGACTCCTGCACGACCAAGGCCCTGTGACGCTGGAGGAAGCACGGCACACAGCTAGCTGTCCGACCCAGCCTGTTTCACGCGGGGAGCCTGGCTCTGTCCCCGCCTCGCCCTCAGCCAGGACCGCTGTCCAGGAGCCTGAAGCTAACCTCTCCGTAGAACAACCCTTGCGCAGTCTTCCCTTTCCAAGCTCCTCCTCGGACACGACCTCATGACCTTTTTAAACCTGGAGACCTGAGAGCTCCTCCTTCTCAGTTGGTTGGTAAACGAGTCACTTAGATGGAGCTCTAGGCTCTGTATGATGCAGAGACAAAGGGAAATCTTGTGAAAACCAAGTTGAAAATAAAACACAGTATCTTCTGCACAAGGCTGTACTCAAGAATCTGCTTATAAGCCTCTTCTCCGGACTTAGTTTTTCCCTTGTTGGTCTAGCTTAGCGACAGCTCTGCTAAATACGAGGTCCACACGCCTGGGCGAGAGGTCTTCCAGTTGGAAGGAAGGTGCTCCCACTGGAAGTGAGGATGCCAGGTACACTGCGTGTAAAGACACTCTCCAAACCAAGTTGGAAAACCCCAAACTTCCAAAGCCACGTTACAGAGCCCAGTAAGGACTGAATATCTATGCTTCCCCCCACCCAAACTCAAATGCCCTAACCCCCAGCCTGATGGCATTAGGAGGCGGGACCCTTGGGAGGGATTGGGTTATGAGGGTGGACACCCCGCCCCAGTGGGTTTAGTGCCCACATAACAGAGACAGAGGCGCGAATCCTGTCTGCTGACCACCGAGGTGGGGCACAGCGAGAAGACGGCCGTCTGCCAGCCAGGCAGAGGTAGGCACCAGATCCAGGTCTGCTGCACAGGAGCTTGGACCCCCCGGCCTGCAGAACGGGAGACGGGACTGCTTCAGGGTAAGCCTCCAGTCTCCGGCAGTTTGATGCAGCCGAGCCTACGGGCCAGGACAGAGCCCGTGCCCAGCATCAGGGCGTGCGGGCTGGCTGGGCCGCAGACACGCCCAGGCCCCAGCATCTTCTGGCCTGCGGTTAACGTGTTTTCAGCACAGCTGCCTCCTGCAAGCCACTGGAAAACCCAGTGAAGAGCCCCGCTTGCGACACAGGGCAGCAGGCAGAGCTGTGCTGGACAGAAATAAATGACTTTCCGAGGTTAACCCATCAGCGGTGACGCCGCATGGTCCTGGGGCCCCGAATTCCACTCCGATGCTCCTTCGTCACCAGGCCATTCTCCTTGTCAAGTGTGGGGCCGGGTTTCATCTCTGTGCTCGTGGCAGTGAAGGCCGTGGCATCTATTGATCTTCACTAGAGGCCTCGTGAGCTGGTTAAGCTTGGAGGGTGACAGCCTCAGGCCCCAGGGGCCTTGACGACCGAAGGTCCTGGGGCGTCATAGTTCTGGCGCCTCGGGAGTAGGAGGGAACTTTCTCTCTCCTGGTCACGGGGGGTGTGGGCGATGAGAACTGTCAGACTCTGGGGGTGCAGGCTTTGTCGAGAATGCTGGGCAGGTGGCGGCAGAGGGACCATCTGGAAAGGAGAGGGGCTTGCTGCCCCAAGACCGAGGATGGCGCTTCTCCAGGCAGGGCTGGCTCTGCCCGACCTAACGCTGCACACCCTCTAGCTTCCATCTATTGAATGGAAGCCATGCTTATTTGCAACCTGGAGTCACACGAAATACCACCCCCCCCCACCGTCTTCCGGTACATCTTAGTCACCGTGCCATTCCATCGATCAGGCTCCAATCAGCCGGCGCCCCCCATGACGTGCCCACACTCCAAGGGGGCACTCGGGCACTGGCACCTTCCGGAACCTTCCCACAATGTCCTCGGGATCATCACCAAGTGCGTAGTTGAGGAATGCCAAGCGGGGCTTCTTGCCTTTGGAAGTGAAATGTGCAAGTCCAGCCTAGGGACCTATTCCCGCCTCCCCGCCCCCTCCCCTCCTTAAGTGATAAGAAACAACTGGAACAAGACCCTGGGGTGTCATGCTGTCAAAAAAATTCTTAATGAAATTAAAACCCTCACTCTCTAACTAATGCTATTTCTGGCTGTGGAGCTGGCTGCTGCCGACGTGCGAGCACCTCCACACGGCTGTCGGCCGGCGGCTCCACGTCAGAGGAGCTGCGGCATGTCAGCGATTGGCCCCAGGGGATGTGGGTGGAATATTTTATACCTGGAGTGGCCTTATTTTCAGGCAATGGCACACGGTGAGACGCGCCGCCACTGTGTACTCGAAAAGAAATGCCGCTTGGAAACAGGCAGAGGGAGGCTGGACTGAAGCCAGTGGGGGAATGCCCTTGAAATATAAAAGCACGCCCAATAATCTACATTTCTAATTCTGAAATTTTGGAGGAGCTTCCTTGCAAGCTGGAATCTCTCTTTTTTCCTTAAACAGCCTTTGTCACTCTCATAGGGAGACCTGATATTCTAGGGCAGTCAACACCATGATTCTGAAAACCGTATTTGCAGATGGGGGTGAAAGGTTACAAAACCACTAGTGTTTATTGGGAGTTTGCAGTTGACTCTCAATGCCCCATCCCTATTTTTTTATTTTTCAAAAGCACATTTTTAAGCTTGAAAATGATGAAAATTTTTTTTTCTAAATTCTTATCCATTTCTAAACTTATTTTTTGTGTTGGAGTCTACTTGCTCATTTTCTATTAAGAATTTCCTCTGCACCAAAGGGAAAGTTTTTTTTTAATAGTAAACTTCATCTCAACACATAAACCTTCTTCATGTGCAAGATTCACCAAATTCCTCACCCCAAGCTGGTAACACAAATGTCAAGTCTGGCTCATCGAGAATGAAAACTCTCAGAGTGGAACTTACTGCCAGGTTTATCTGTTCCCTCTCCCCTCTCCTGTCCCCAAATAGTATTAAAAGGCTTCTGCAGAGAGACAAGGGCTGCTTTTAGAACCATCCTTTTTCTTTCCTGCTTAAATGTTTTTGTTAAATGTCACAGTGCTGAGAGTGCTCTGTGCTGGAGTTCAAGAATACTCTGAAGGGTCTTATTAATTCTTCATAACGCAGTGACAGGCAATGCTTAACAAACAAAGCCCGGACAAGCAAGCCCTGGTGAGTCACCGCGGGCTACACATGGCCCATCCCTGCCACGGCCTGGGGAAGCTCTCCTCCAAACAGGAAAGTCATTTTTGACCCTGTTTTCTTGATGCAGCGTGCACACTCTGAGTCGCATTCCTGGCACTTTACACTTTGTTTTAATTGAACACATACTATTAAACCCAAACTAAGATTCAGAGTCTCACAATTACCTGCAATTTTTGTCTTTAAAAGGAAAAAAAAAAAAAGGCCAGGGAGTCACCACTGCCCATATTTACTGGGAACCATCTGTTACGCCTCTAATTAAAACCCACTTGTAATGAGCTTGTTAGCGCACACACTGTGTCAGGTATAGGATATTATTCATGAAGCAGTTGTTTTGGTGGCTGAACACTACCTTAAAATCCTATTAGTTTAACAAAGTAATGTATTAGTGTTTTGACCCAGTATACAAGAGACTTCAGAATGACCTGGCATTGTGCTCTAATATTTTTTTTTCCTCAAATATGTTGCTATTCCTACCCTAATATATAGTCAGATGGTCTCTTTTAATTGCAGTATCAAATCTTTGCCTCAATTTCCAACTGCAGGTGATTTCAAATGATTAAAGATGCACGACAGGGAATAAACAAAAATGCTTACATGCAATTATTTTTAATTAGTATTTGGCTATAAAGTGTATGCCTTCATAAAAAAGTCTGTTATTCACATAAACATCTGTTACCATACACACAAGGAAACACTGCAAGCCTGTCATCACGCCACCAAAACAGAAACACGGACGGAGGCTGGGCAGGAAAGCCTGCACTCCGAGTTTTCAAACAAAAGATGTAAGTCTAACAGCCAAAACAGCCGCGGAACCACACCCGTCAATTAACATCACTCACAATCAAAGGAAGAACCCTTACCCATGGCATTACACTTGAAAATGTTAAAATAGATGGAACTATTTTCTGAAAACAATAGAATCTCTGCGCGCAAGACAATTTCAAATTCTTTTACTAATTTTGCCCGCATGCACATAATCAGACAGCTTCCTGTTGGCTTGCTCTCAACTGCCTGCTAATTTTCCAGTTTCTCTGCACTCTTATTTTTGTTCATTAATACATCCGAACTTTGTGAGATGCGGCGGCTTGAATCCCAAGTGCCGAATATTCGCCTTGTTTCATGAAAGCCTCCAGCAAGGGGGAGAATATATATACTTTAAGTGAGCATGCCCCCACCATGCATGCGGAGAGAGATACAGGGAAATAAATTAGTACGGCTGTAATTGATAGGTGGAGACGAGGCTGCTCTGTGGAATACTGAGAGGGGAATGAAGGGGGAGGCGCGAGGGTACCTGGCCCGTGAATTACTGAGTCAGTGGGAATTGCAGGGCTCAGATCGGAGGCGCTTGGCAACCTACACCGCCAGGACCACTCGAGTTAACACATTCTTCTCACAGCCAAAAGCTGCAGCTTTTATTAAAGGCACAATTCACGTGCCAAGAGAACTTATCTTCATTTGCATAAAAATGCGAACAATAATTTAATTGGATCTCACAAATCTGCGTCTGTACTGTCGCTGCACTCCATACTGTCGAGTGCGCCCAAATTAGGCCGGAATCATGACCCCTCGCTGTGGCCCCTTGGGGACCCAACCGCGGTTGTTACGGTACCGCCCCCACTACACACAGGGCCACGGTCTGACACCGGCAAGGTGATGTCGCTTGGGCACAGCCCCCTGGAGGGATGAGCTGGGCGTTCTTCTGAGTAAGTACACGGGCAGAAGGCCCTCAGCATCTTGCCCTCAGTAACTCTGACTGTCCGAGCAAGGACGGAGCTGGGGAGCCGGCGTGAGGACACCGAATGGCTCCTTGCTGCCCACTCCTTCCAGCCGGCTCGCCTCCTCCGTCTCCCAGGGGGGAGCCAAGCCCGGAAATGGAATCGCTGTGAGGCTGTATTAATCTACAGCCACGATGCCTTTAAACCCTGGCCACCGAGCATCCAAAGACCCCGCTAACTCAAGGGCGAGCTGCACCATCATTAGCAGCTCCATGTAATTTAAAAATATAACCAAGAACAACTGAAGGGAAGAAATATATTGTGGGACTCAATCTATTGATCAAGAGCCCCCCAAAGACAGGCCGTAAATAAAATGGCACAATGACCAGAAAAGGCAGGTTTTACATTAAGAAGCCGCAAATTCATTGCCGAGGTGAGCCAGGGAGCCAGGCCAGAGTGCTCGCAGCCTCCTCGCAGGCAGATGGGTGAAAGATGGCCCCATTCCTCATGGGGAGACGTGCTGGGCGAGGGCCCAGTGCCCTTTGCTGCGCGCCCGTTTCTCACGCGGGGAGCCTCATTTTTCAATCACGCCCGCACTCAGGCTTCATCTGGCCGCCCCCCCCACGTCACTCCTCAGCATCAGCTCTCCAGGTAAGAGACACTTAACCACGTCCTGCCCTCACCGTGGGCCTCCTCTGCGGCTGAGCGTTCGAGGAAGGCTGTCTTCCAATTGGGAGGGGCACCCAAGTATTTGTGGGGATACTGGAGTATTTACGGGGCACCCAAGTGTTCACAGGGATACTCAAGTATTTCTAGGGGTACCAAAGTATTCTTAAAGGTACCCAAGTATTCACAGGGGTATCTGATTATTTGCAAGAATGCTCAAGTATTCATAAGGGTACCCAGGTCTTTGTAGAGGCACCCAAGTGCTTGTAGGGGTGCTCAAGTGTTCATGGGGATACCCGACTATTGCTAGGGGTACCCAAGAATCCCTAGGGACACTCAGAGGCCACCATCCTTATGGAGGGCGTGTAGCCCAGCAGGTGATGGAACACTGGGCTGGCTTGCCAAGCCCTAGGCAGCTGGGTGACCTGGGAACTCTGTGCCTCCTGCTTATGTCTCAGAAGTGGGATTGTGACATGCTGACTAGTGAGGAGACCCATGTTTAGAAGAGTAAGGATTTCTAGTCTTATGCTGCATGTGTTAGAAATGAAAACAACAAATAAGGTATGTACTCAAGGTTCATCTGAGATAACCCTATGACATCATGGGCTGAGCTTCAGAGCATCCATTCTAGTCTAGAAAGTTCCCAGTGATATTCCCAGTGGGATGGAAAGTGAAACATCCTCCTTGGGCACAAATTTTGCTGTGCTGCCCCAAACTGTGTAATTCATAATTCATAAATAACATTTTGATATTCTAAAAAACAAAGGTGAATGCACATTAATGAATAACAGCGCTGCATCAAACTGTAGTGGGGCCTGGCCGAATCGAGAGGACGCATCGGTGATAATGATGCTGTCTCCACACTGAATGCTCATACTCGATTCACTGTGGATTTTTTGCATTTCTTTTGATTTTTTTAAATACTGCGTTGAAATATTACAACTTTTGATTACTGGGTTCTCAGGAGCCCATTAAATTTTGAGTCCAAAGTGAGTGCCTCAGTCATCTCCCCCGGCCTGAGTTCTGCTTCCCACTCTGGAGGAGGCTGAGACCTGATGTGAAAGCTCTCCCTAATTCCTCAGATCAGGGCTCAGCTCAGGGCTCTGTAGCTGCACTGTGCTGGTTCTTTGGCGGGCGCCTTATGAGGACTTCCCTGTGGCTCAGATGTTAAAGAATCTGCCTGCAATTCGAGAGGCCTGGGTTCAACCCCTGGGTCAGGAAGATCCCCTGGAGAAGGGAATGGCAACCCCGTCCAGTATTCTTGCCTGGAGGATCCCACGGACAGAGGAGACTGGTGGGCTACAGTTCGTGGGATCACAAAGAGTTGGGCGCAACTGAGCAACTAACACTTACACTTTCTGTGCTTTTGAAGATTGTACCATTCCCTAAGGACAAAGCCCTGCCCACAAATTCTGTGGCTTTACAGAGTTTATGGAAAGCAGAATGTCTCCTCTTTGCCAAGGACTTGGAGGTCTCTGGGTAAACGGAAATCCCTTCTGCACTGGTTATTTTCCAATGTTTGTACTTAACCACATTAACTTCCTGGTTCGATTCCTGGGTCAGGAAGATGCCCTGGAGAAGGGATAGGCTACCCACTCCAGTATTCTGGCCTGGAGAATTCCATGGATTGTATAGGCCAGGGGGCCACAAAGAGTCAGACAGGACTAAGCGGCTTTCACTCACATTAACTCCCTGTGTGCACATATCACAGAGAGCGCACCCGGTGTGGAGTGAGTCAGCGTGAAGCTGTCTGCTGGCACGCACTGCATCCAGGCTGGAAGGCCCTCTGACCTTACGGCCGTTTCTTTTCTTGTCAGCAGAGCCTGGCCGCGCGGTGCAGACCCAAGGCCGCTGGCCGGTCCAGGGACGGGTTTCCGGCCCCGCCCGGTCTCCCGCGGGTGGCCTCGAGCCGCATGCGGGACCGGCGGCATCCACCTCCGCTCCGTGCGCCTCTGCAGGTGCTCTCAGCCCCGCGCCACCACCTCCCCCGCTGTGCACAGGCTCCGGCCACCTTGCATGCCCTGGGTACAGCATTTCTCTTCGGACGGTGCTGCACGGCTCTCTCCGGCTGCCCCTGGCTGCCCAAGAAGACCTCCTTGGTGGCCACACAAGCACAGCCTAGGAGGACAGGAGGGCTTACGCCTTTGGGGCACCCACCTGGGCCGGCGGGGAGCAGAAGGAACATCACTGGGGTTTCGTGGGGGCTTTATGAAAAGGGTCTTGGAGCCGCCTTTTGGAGGACAAGGCAGGCAGCGTGTCTTCATCCGTCTACGAGGCTCCTTGAAGTTGCTTTCTCTCGGCTGGAATTCTCTGCTCTGTCTGGGGCGCACGAAGTTTCTGGTGCTTTCCCTCATGTTAATAACATCCTGCTGGCTGTTTTATATTCATCGCTGCCCTTTCAGAGGTTTAGTTGTCCATCCTCTGGTTAAGTTATAAGTTTGTCTCTCTGTACGTTCTTTGGAATTCCTTCACAGAACCTATAATAATACCTGATGACACTTACTACCCAATACTGATTGGTTGAATACACGAATAAAAAGCTCTGGAAAGCAAACTTAAGAAAGAACTAGAGTCAAAAACCTAGGATTTAATAACGAATATGGATGATAGAGTCTCCTGAGTATCTAAAAGAAGACTGTGAATTGGAACATAACATTTACTAAATATTTCCTAGAGCATATGGTAAGAAAATAAACCATTGAGAAAGAACAGAATAAATGTACATCCAAGTTATTTGCATAATACTTGGAAAATGCAATAAAATGGTAGTGGGCATTTTAAAGTTTGGGCATATTAAGGTATACCATTCTTTCACTGACTTTACATTTCAAAGCAGTGTGAGCACTTTCTGGACAACAGGCTGTTTGCCCCTCCTCGTTCCTTTCTATGCTCTTGAGTTTGATGGAATGGGGGGCTTCATTTTGCTTGCTCCGCATCCATGCCTCTGCCCTGAGCAGCTTTCCTTTCATTTTTCCACCAGCCTCATCTATAAGGACCGTCTCCCTCTGCCACAGGAAAGGGCACAGGACCAAGTCAGCCCTGGTTGGTGATCCCCGTTAGTGGTTCAGGCAAAGACATAGCTCACAAAGAGGTCAGTAAAAGGCTTCCCAAGACCTGAGATGTCGATGCTAAAACCGTCTCTTTTTTCCTCCATCCCTTCCTCCAGCACGAAAACTATAAAGGCCATCCAAGGGTGCCTGGAGCTGGTTCTTGGGCAAACCCCGTGGAAGGAGCTTTATGCAGGATGGGGTCAAGCCCGGACAGCAGTATGTGTGGGGAGCTGGGGTTGGGGGGACACACCGAGAGAACAAAGGCCCAGAATACGCTTTGGCTCCCAGATCCAGCGGTGCCAGAGCTGGCGTCCTCAGAGTCATGAACCAGCTAATTTCCTTGGCTTCCAGTTTCTGCCACTTCCTGTGAATGACTCCAAGTGACACAGTTCTTCCTAGGAAGAAGGATCTGTCCAAGGCTTGCACCACATGTCCCCATCCATGTCATGTGAAACTTGACCTCATAACCACTGACACGCGCATACCGGTGCTTCAAAGTCTCTGGACGCTAAAATGGTATTTTTGTATGTGTGATTCTGTTCTGATTTCTCAGCAAAGAGCACCTGCCTTCAGCTTCAAGTTTATACAACTAAAGTCTGGTTAGGATCTGTTGGTAGCAAGAACAAGTTCACACGTAATTGATAGTGAGTATGAACTTGTCTTCATTTCAAACTTCAGTGAAATTAAAAGTCCATCCTGCAAATAACACTAAGGGAAGCTTCCACAATAAAAACAAACACTTGTTAAAAACCTCCTTAGTAATAATGGAAAGGATTAGCTATTAATTTTTTTAAGTTCTCAAATTTGGTAACAGTACTTTAAATGATTTTAAAGAACCAAAACCTAAATCAGCCTTGACTTGGCTAATCCTCCTGAGCATTGATCAGTTTCAACAAAAGGGAGCAGAAACCCAGGTCTTCCGCACTGCAGGCAGCTTCATCATCTGAGCCGCCAGGGAAGCCCACTCTGAGCCTAAGCTCTGTTGACACGAGGTTTTAGGACGGTGAAGACGCATCCTTATTCCCGGCCAACTTATTAAAAGACGAAGAGGAATACATGCCTTTTTCTCTCTGTGGCTTCTAAATCAAGCCACTTATTCATCAACCACATCCCACTGAGTCCTTTGGGTCCTCCCACCACCTAGAAGCTGCAGATACGCTGGGCAATAGGCAGGCTTTCTCCTTGCCCTCGTGGAGCCTGCAGTCTGGTGGGGAACACAGAAAAAAATGAACAAGCAAATAATTACTACTTATCAATTGAGAGAAGTGCCAGCAGGGGGAAAAGCCAGAATGTTCTAAGGGAGTAATGAGGACTCCTAATTTATATTGGCGGGGGTGGGGGGTTAGATTTCCTCCCCTGTTATTGCTTTCCCAGGAGCGACGTTCTTTCTCTTAATATCTGTCCTTCCGAAGTTGAGCTTATATAAAACCCAACTATAAACATAGCCGGGTTTGAATACAAATAGACATACGGTGGAATATTGTGAGCCCGCATGGTCCGTTGTGTGTCATTAGGGCTTGCAAACAAGGCATTCTGCCGAGTGGAGGAGGGCTCTGAAACCGGAAAGGTGGACATCCAGGCTTTCTTCAAATCCCCGCTCTGTCGTTTACTGCGTGCAGCCTTCGGCGGGCAGCCCAGCCTGTCCAGAGGGGGGCTTCTGACAATGGTGCCCACGTGACGGTGCCCACGCAGGACGGGCTGGGCCAGAGGGGACGTCCCTGGAGATACAGGGCGGACTGGCCGGCTGTGGGGAAGCCTGTGGAGAGGATGGCTGCTTCTGCACAGACTGACTGTTTAGGCCCCTCCGCCAGCCCCCTGGCTCGCGGAAACTTCACCTTCCCGAAGTTGATGGAGAAGTTGTCTCAGCGCCCAGACACAGTTGGCGATCTCTTTGCCCGGCGGCACCCCAGCCCCTAGCACGCGCTGTCAGGGTCACACCCTAACCTTGGCGGCTAGGCGGCCACATTCATGGACGGAACTTCACATTTTCCTTAAAAAGAAAAGAGCAAAGCTGCTTTAGTTAACGCTTCATCTTTGGCGGCCTCTGGGAGGGCCCACAGCGCCACTCCAATTCAGAGGCGCTAAACGGTCAGGGCCCCGGCAGGGGTCAGGTGGCCTTCAGGCTGGTCAGCGTGTGTGCGGAGCAGGCTGTACCATGCTCTGCAGGAGGGGAGGCCACCCCTGAGGGGCCTGTGTGCACTGGCTGTGTTATCACTGATGATTCTAGAAACATTCCTTTCTGTATGTTAAATGGATGTGGCAAGAAGAAAATACAGCTCCTGTTTAGAAGCAAATGCCACCTGCCCAGCTCCTGAGTTCTTGGGATCGGCAGAACTCATTTTGGGGATAGATGGCCATTTGGGGGGTAGAAAAAGAACTTATTGGGCCTTTTGGTTGAGAGAGAGATGCGGTCAGGAAAGAGTGAAATGGAAATCACTCATCCGTCCTGCCCCCCACAGGAGACAGCGGCTGGAAAGGGACCACATCCAAGAACCTGGGAGGCAAGTGGCCTGGGGGAGTGGGGAGCGGGGTCTCCCGCGAGGGCGGGCTGCTAACGCAGGGGAAACACAGAGTACGGCGGCCGTGGGAGCCTGCATCAGGGGCCCAGACAGGGAGATGCCCCGGGGAGGGGGTGTCAGGTGGGTTTTCAGGGCAACGGAAGCCGTGAGCCCNTAAAATGGTATTTTTGTATGTGTGACTCTGTTCTGATTTCTCAGCAAAGAGCACCTGCCTTCAGCTTCAAGTTTATACAACTAAAGTCTGGTTAGGATCTGTTGGTAGCAAGAACAAGTTCACACGTAATTGATAGTGAGTATGAACTTGTCTTCATTTCAAACTTCAGTGAAATTAAAAGTCCATCCTGCAAATAACACTAAGGGAAGCTTCCACAATAAAAACAAACACTTGTTAAAAACCTCCTTAGTAATAATGGAAAGGATTAGCTATTAATTTTTTTAAGTTCTCAAATTTGGTAACAGTACTTCAAATGATTTTAAAGAACCAAAACCTAAATCAGCCTTGACTTGGCTAATCCTCCTGAGCATTGATCAGTTTCAACAAAAGGGAGCAGAAACCCAGGTCTTCCGCACTGCAGGCAGCTTCATCATCTGAGCCGCCAGGGAAGCCCACTCTGAGCCTAAGCTCTGTTGACACGAGGTTTTAGGACGGTGAAGACGCATCCTTATTCCCGGCCAACTTATTAAAAGACGAAGAGGAATACATGCCTTTTTCTCTCTGTGGCTTCTAAATCAAGCCACTTATTCATCAACCACATCCCACTGAGTCCTTTGGGTCCTCCCACCACCTANACGGTGAAGACGCATCCTTATTCCCGGCCAACTTATTAAAAGACGAAGAGGAATACATGCCTTTTTCTCTCTGTGGCTTCTAAATCAAGCCACTTATTCATCAACCACATCCCACTGAGTCCTTTGGGTCCTCCCACCACCTAGAAGCTGCAGATACGCTGGGCAATAGGCAGGCTTTCTCCTTGCCCTCGTGGAGCCTGCAGTCTGGTGGGGAACACAGAAAAAAATGAACAAGCAAATAATTACTACTTATCAATTGAGAGAAGTGCCAGCAGGGGGAAAAGCCAGAATGTTCTAAGGGAGTAATGAGGACTCCTAATTTATATTNCTGCAGTCTGGTGGGGAACACAGAAAAAAATGAACAAGCAAATAATTACTACTTATCAATTGAGAGAAGTGCCAGCAGGGGGAAAAGCCAGAATGTTCTAAGGGAGTAATGAGGACTCCTAATTTATATTGGCGGGGGTGGGGGGTTAGATTTCCTCCCCTGTTATTGCTTTCCCAGGAGCGACGTTCTTTCTCTTAATATCTGTCCTTCCGAAGTTGAGCTTATATAAAATCCAACTATAAACATAGCCGGGTTTGAATACAAATAGACATACGGTGGAATATTGTGAGCCCGCATGGTCCGTTGTGTGTCATTAGGGCTTGCAAACAAGGCATTCTGCCGAGTGGAGGAGGGCTCTGAAACCGGAAAGGTGGACATCCAGGCTTTCTTCAAATCCCCGCTCTGTCGTTTACTGCGTGCAGCCTTCGGCGGGCAGCCCAGCCTGTCCAGAGGGGGGCTTCTGACAATGGTGCCCACGTGACGGTGCCCACGCAGGACGGGCTGGGCCAGAGGGGACGTCCCTGGAGATACAGGGCGGACTGGCCGGCTGTGGGGAAGCCTGTGGAGAGGATGGCTGCTTCTGCACAGACTGACTGTTTAGGCCCCTCCGCCAGCCCCCTGGCTCGCGGAAACTTCACCTTCCCGAAGTTGATGGAGAAGTTGTCTCAGCGCCCAGACACAGTTGGCGATCTCTTTGCCCGGCGGCACCCCAGCCCCTAGCACGCGCTGTCAGGGTCACACCCTAACCTTGGCGGCTAGGCGGCCACATTCATGGACGGAACTTCNTTGTCTCAGCGCCCAGACACAGTTGGCGATCTCTTTGCCCGGCGGCACCCCAGCCCCTAGCACGCGCTGTCAAGGTCACGCCCTAACCTCGGCGGCTAGGCGGCCACATTCATGGACGGAACTTCACATTTTCCTTAAAAAGAAAAGAGCAAAGCTGCTTTAGTTAACGCTTCATCTTTGGCGGCCTCTGGGAGGGCCCACAGCGCCACTCCAATTCAGAGGCGCTAAACGGTCAGGGCCCCGGCAGGGGTCAGGTGGCCTTCAGGCTGGTCAGCGTGTGTGCGGAGCAGGCTGTACCATGCTCTGCAGGAGGGGAGGCCACCCCTGAGGGGCCTGTGTGCACTGGCTGTGTNAGCTGCTTTAGTTAACGCTTCATCTTTGGCGGCCTCTGGGAGGGCCCACAGAGCCACTCCAATTCAGAGGCGCTAAACGGTCAGGGCCCCGGCAGGGGTCAGGTGGCCTTCAGGCTCCTGAGGGGCCTGTGTGCACTGGCTGTGCTATCACTGATGATTCTAGAAACATTCCTTTCTGTATGTTAAATGGATGTGGCAAGAAGAAAATACAGCTCCTGTTTAGAAGCAAATGCCACCTGCCCAGCTCCTGAGTTCTTGGGATCGGCAGAACTCATTTTGGGGATAGATGGCCATTTGGGGGGTAGAAAAAGAACTTATTGGGCCTTTTGGTTGAGAGAGAGATGCGGTCAGGAAAGAGTGAAATGGAAATCACTCATCCGTCCTGCCCCCCACAGGAGACAGCGGCTGGAAAGGGACCACATCCAAGAACCTGGGAGGCAAGTGGCCTGGGGGAGTGGGGAGCGGGGTCTCCCGCGAGGGCGGGCTGCTAACGCAGGGGAAACACAGAGTACGGCGGCCGTGGGAGCCTGCATCGGGGGCCCAGACAGGGAGATGCCCCGGGGAGGGGGTGTCAGGTGGGTTTTCAGGGCAACGGAAGCCGTGAGCCCAGACCCACCTGCACTTTCTCACCTCATACTGTGATGACTTGCAACCTCTTTCCATTTCCTCCAAACTGTCAGTAAAGGGGCCCCTCACAAGCGTCCAGAGCTAGGAGAGCACTGGGAAAGTGAAGGCGAGGGCGCCAGCCAGAGAGGGCGGGAAACAGGGGGAGCAGGGCTGCGCCCAGGCAGGAGCCGGAGCAGGAGGGGCCCGGAGCACCTTCACCCCCAAATCCTTCGGGGCGAGAAGGAGCGAAACCTCCCAGAGTACGTGCGACAGGACGGCCAGCGTTCTTACTGCAAATCCCGAACGACAGAAGAAGCCGGGGAGTTTGGAGACGCCCCGGGGGCAGCTCAGCAGGTCACGAGCCGTGAGGCAGCCTGCTGCGGCCGGACGTGCCCAGGACCAGGGGGGTCAGCCGTGGCCTCCGTCAGCTGTGTTGTGTGTACATGTTTTGTGGGAAGACGACCGTGTGCGGCGCGGGGGACGCTGCTGCCAACACTTTGGAACACGCCGGGCGTGAAGAGTGTCTGGATTCCCTTCTTTTCTCTGCTTTGCTGCTGTCTCCACGCTTCGGTGCTACAAGCTCCCCTCTGATAGAGACCCGGTCCTCCGCCGACTGCGGGACCCGAATGTCGCAGGGACAACCACGATCTCCGGTCAGCCCCGTGACTCAGCCGCGCTATTTACAGAGACACTGCTTCTCCCGGTGAGAACGAGTCTGGATGGGGCTTGACCCACTTTCCAAAAGATTCGTTCACTTTCTCCCAGTTTACTGTAACAGAGAATCCAATTTCTGAAGCAGCCAGATGTTTAGGTCTTACAAGGAGGGATCCTCGTTCACATCACTGTGGTGGTACCTTTGCAGGATATGGAAATTCACCCTTAGCATTAAAAAAACAAAAAGATGTTGGAATAAAGTGAACCTGAGATGCCCATCTGAGAAGACGGGATCATCCAGGGACAGTTTCGCGCTGCTTCAGTGAGGAGCGCTTTCCGGTATTGTTTGATGGGCAGGCCATGGAGGGTCACCCACGTTCAGGCAGCAGCAAGACTGATCTGCCCAGAAACTTCCTGTGCTCACACCTGAGACCCTGGGGAGACCCTGTCTGTCTGTCGCTACTTGATCCCTGAAGAAAAGGAACCTTCAAACTGTTGCAGGAAAATGACCACACATCCGGCAAGTTCTCCAAGACTCCAAAATAGAGAATTATCTGGACCCATGAGAGCATTTGGCCCAAACCACATTACCAGTCCTAAAAAAGAAAATGTGAAAGAAAACAGCCTAGTCAGTTGCAAGCAAATGAATCTCTTCTTCTGAGATTCAATATTGATGATCGAGGGCCATCTGGACACAATATCAGAAAATAGAGCCGAAGGAGGATGGGGAGACACCACGTTCTCGCAGGAGACGCTGAGAAACAAACAGAATCTCTCCACAGTTAGCTGTTCTGAACACGACTGTCTCTTGGTCATTAGAATCTCATTTCCATTAGCTACAGTAAAAAGGCAAAATCAGAATTGAATTTCCTAACCTCTTCTCTCTGCCTCACAAAAAGTTTTATTTCTAAAATAATTGTTTGTTGTCATTTTTCACCCCTGAAAATAGTCATTTTTCAATAAAAATAAAGAGTAAAACCTGTACTTCCAGTGAACTATGGCGGACTGAGCACGCTTGTTAATCTCCATCTCTTCCTGAAACACCACTAAAATGACGTAATAGAATCATGAAAAGTCANTTCTCTCTGCCTCACAAAAATAGTTTTATTTCTAAAATAATTGTTTGTTGTCGTTTTTCACCCCTGAAAATAGTTATTTTTCAATAAAAATAAAGAGTAAAACCTGTACTTCCAGTGAACTATGGCGGACTGAGCATGCTTGTTAATCTCCATCTCTTCCTGAAACACCACTAAAATGACATAATAGAATCATGAAAAGTCGTGAACTCATAAGGACAAAGAAAACAGGACAGCGGATGACAGGCAACAAGAAAAGACATCACGTTTGGGTGACAGAAAGCAGACAGATGAGTATNATCTCTTCCTGAAACACCACTAAAATGACGTAATAGAATCATGAAAAGTCATGAACTCATAAGGACAAAGAAAACAGGACAGCGGATGACAGGCAACAAGAAAAGACATCACGTTTGGGTGACAGAAAGCAGACAGATGAGTATAAACGTTGAGAATAGTACAATCAGCTGAAACCTACTGACTTAATGAGAACTAAGTCAATTTATGCTGCAGAACTCCAGAAAGGCCCAGATTTGAAGGCAACTGGTACTTCAAGGCATCAGTACATATAATGACTTGAAAAACAGAAGTGCTTGGAAGGCTTCCTAAAGAGCCCTGAGACCCTTCCCCCAGCCCCGACGGCCTGGAGACCCCCTCTTCCACCCAGGCAGCAGAGAGGCAGAGGCTGCCTTCTGGATGGGCTGACCCCAAGACGGTCTGGACGTGGGGACACCAGGCCACGTGAAGGTGAAGGCATGGTGCCGTTCTGCAAGCAGGAAAGGGAGACTCTGTGGGCTGAGGACTATGATGCTCCATTTGCTTCTCCTCCAGGGCCCTACGACCTCCCTGGTGGCTCAGACGGTAAAGCGTCTGTCCACGAGGCGGGAGACCCAGGTTCCATCCCTGGGTTGGGAAGATCGCTTGGAGAAGGAAATGGCAATCCACTCCAGTACTATTGCCTGGAAAATCCCATGGACAGAGAAGCCTGGTAGGCTACAGTCCATGGGGTCACAAAGAGTTGGACATGACTGAGCAGCTTCAGGTTCACGTTCACGTTCCAGGGCCCTAAACTTGACAGCCTCCAGGTAGGAGCTGCAGGGATTGTTATCGGAAGAAACTGGCCCCTTCAAAGGAAGAGACTTTCTGATGCTGAACTCTTCGCCCACCCCTATAGCATGGCCAGTCTTTACTTGAATATCATATAGCAAAACCACCAGTTCAGAAGCCCTGCTCATGGACAGTATTCCTAGAAACCTCTGCAGTGCCTCACAACACACAGCCAAGAGTCCTCACGTATTAGAAGAAAGCCACTAACTTGAGTCAGAATAAGTAAACAGTGAGAATGCGTAGAAAACAGAGAGTGAAGTGAGCAGAGTGAAATGCAAATGAATATGCAATTAATATTCTCAGAGGTGAGAGGTTTGGCATTTCTGCAACAAGAATACAGGATGAATTTTTTTTTAAGGAGGATTCAGAAAACATTTTTTTTTAAGTCCTTGAAACTAAAAATACATTTTTTTAAATGTTTTAATGTAATAGAAGGTTTAGGAGATGAAATTGAGGAAATGTCCAAGAAACACATGTTAAGAGAGAGAAAATAGTAAAGAAAAGATAAAAAGTTTAGGAAGATTAATCAAGGAGGTCTAATATTTAAACAATAGGAGTGCCACAAGGAAAAAGCAAAGCAAATGAAGGGAGATGACTGAAAGTTGTTTTTTTTTTTTTTAGAAAAATGTCCTCAGACCTAAAGGCCATTGGTCGCTAGATCTAAGTCCACCAAATGCACAGTCCCATGAATGCAAATAATCCTACACGAAGGTGTATCACCATGAAATTTTTAAGAGAATAAAGGGAAGATTCTAAAATGTTCTTGCAAAGAAGAGGAAGAAATAGGCCACATACAAAAGGAAGAAGGACAAGAAGAAGGAGAAGACAGAGGAGGAAGAAGGAGGCAAAGAAGGATTTTTATTATCATTAGGGTTCTTAACAGCAACATTAGAAGCTAGGTAACAAGGGAAAACTGCCTTCAAAAGCTTGAGATAAGATTACTTACAACCTGGAACTCTACACACAGCCAAGTGTTGTTCTGGGTGAGGGCAGGCTCAACAGTTTCACTTATGCAAGGAGGAACTTACTCACAGAGAGCTTTTCCCTGAATGTTACTGCGCAACTCAGGTAAGAGACGAGAGGACTCTAGAACAGCGGCCTGCAGTTTAGAAAAGTGAAACTTCTTTATGCGTGTTACTGTATTAATGAAAGTTTTATATGCCATGCAAAGATCTGGCATATGAAACAAAGAAATGTATCAAATAAATTTACACAAGTGTTTTTTTTTTCTTTTCTAATGAGATAACCAGTAACCTCAGAAAAAAGCAAAAAGGTTTACAACAAAATTAACACATCAAAGTAAACGGCTCTGGACATTTACAAAGTCAAAACAATATGAAAATTTAATACTACTTTAATCTCGCCCCGTTCACACCCAAACAACCTTCATGTACTTTTCATCAAGAGAGGGCCTACTCTTCTATTAAGTTAAAGAGGAAAGATAAATTCTAGGAAATCAGCTATTTGACAAGCACCTTTTTCTCAAGGGAAGCACAGATTTCCTTTTAACGAGACCCTGGATTTTGAGGGTTGGATTGAGACACTGTAAGCATGTCTCCTTGGATGTCAGAGCTCCTGGAGTTGGGGTTCGGTTTCCGTTGTGTCTCGCTTTGCTTTCGGTTGTAGGTTTTCTTGCCTTGTCACTTCAAACGGACGTTTGGGCCAGCTCTGCCGGCTGCTCTCATAAGCAGCTTGCGTGCACTGGCACTGTCCTCTCTCCCACGAGGATAGGGGTTTGGCTGCTTTTAGGAGGAAGAACGTAGCCGCCCCAGCTGGGGGTACAGGGTTAAGGTGGGGGCTCAGGGGTGGGACCCAGGCTCCGTCTCTCTGGTGGCTCTGCCATCTTCAGAGGTAATACTGGGAGCAGCGAAGTGCGCACACTCTGGAGCCAGGCTGCCTGAGATAGAGCTCCCACTCTGTCGTTTACTGGTTGTGTCGTCTCTGTCCCTCAGTCTGCTGATGGCTCATAGGTGGCGCTAGTGGTAAAGAATCCGCCTGCCTGTGCAGCAGATATAAGCGACCCAGGTTCGATCCCTGGGTCGGGAAGATCCCCTGGAGGAGAGCGTGGCAACCCACTCCAGTATTTTTGCCTGAAGAATCCCAAGGACAGAGGAGCCTGGCGACTACAGTCCATGGGGTCGCGAAGAGTCGGACACGACTGAGAGACTTCACTTTCACTTTCACTTTCATGCATTGGAGAAGGAAATGGCAACCCACTCCAATGTTCTTGCCTGGAGGATCCCAGGGACAGGGGAGCCTGGCGACTACAGTCTATGAGGTCGCACAGAGTCGGACACGACTGAAGTGGCTTAGCAGCAGCAGCAGCAACTACTCTATCAAGTCACTGTAAGATAATACGGTGTGAAATACCTTGAACACTGCCTGATATAATAACTGCTTTTAAGTGGCAATCAGCACCCCTGGTCCAGAGGTTTTCCCTCTCCCACTGATCAAGACGCCTACTTAACCTAAACACTTTGTAGCCCACATGGAGGGCTCTCCTTACATTCACAGCTAAAAATGTGCCCTCTTCCCATTGCCTGAAACTGAATCCTGTGGCCTCAACCAGTTCCAAGGTCACAGGAAGATGCGGTCTTCGTTCTAGGCATCCCAGAGTCCCCTGAAAAAGTCATCACTAGCAAAGGTGGCACTATTGGAGGACAGCTCGCGGTCTTTGCCACTACACCCAAGCTAGGCACGTGACGCCAAGTTCTACGTTTATACAGTAAATCCAAAGATAAAAATGTCAAAGCATTGACCTGTCAGTGCCTTCATAATGTGTTTTACATTTTGCTTGTTTTGCCCTGATTTTTCCTCAATTCAGAGATTAGTTCTCTTCAACCATATTCAAAACAGGAGAGGTGACAGCTCCCACCATGGGGGCGTGTAGGAGACGCCACTTACGTGCTGCTCCTTAGCTGTATCACAGTGAAAGGCAGACATTAGACTCTAGGAGACAAGCAGCTCTGGTTTTATCAGTGCGACTGTGGGATATTAGAACTACCAAAGCAGAAATCCCACGCAGAAGCCTCGTAGACTCACTCACCATGACTAACTCTTCTGTCTTATGGAACTGAACGTTATAAGAACAGTTTTCTTTGAAGCAATACGGAAACTTTTTTTTTTTTTTGGCAAACAGCTAAATAAAGGCTGGGAAAAACAATAGGTTCATTTTTTACTACAGATCTTCAAATTATAGGAAACTTGTCTCTTGGCCAATTTGGGCTGGCTTGGAGCCAAAATAGATGTCTCCAATCTCATCTTCACCCTTATACTTATTGTGGGCAAGATAAAAACCCTTAATTTTAAAAACTCAAGCCAAGCATTGGGCAAGAGACAGTGTGGCTCCCTAAACCACACTGGTCATGGGAAAAAAATTGTATTACTTTACACTCGTTCATTTTTTCAGTCTCTAGAAATCAAATACTGAGACCATGAAACTTTTTTTTTAAAGTCTCAAATATTTTGATAGTCTATTATAAATCAAGTTTTAATAACGAGAGGTACATATGAGAACAATCAATAAACGTGAAAAGACTCACTGGTTGCATATTTCTGAGCAGCGGCTTTCTCTAGGTGGGTTGGCTTAAGAAAATCAGCAGGCCTCTTTCCATTTCAAAGCACAAAAGACATCTCTTCTATTTTTAGCCATGTCACCCTCCCCCTTTTTTAATTAACAAGATTTGAGATCATTTGGCAAATTATAACCATAAAAGTGAATGTAGTGATTGGCTGATGTTTCATCACTTGAAAAACAAATCTCACTGCTTCTCTCCCTGTGTACTTCATAAACGTTGCTGCCTCTTCATATTTATCTTGTTTTCAAAATCCATTATGCCACTGTCATTTCATTGAAATAAAGAACCATCTTAGTCACACAGGGATGGATTGTAGATCTAGCTACCTCTCTCTATATGTGTTCCTTTTTAAATGACTACAGCTATAGGTCTAATTCTGCACACAGAAGATCTAAATGGGTTTTACTGGGTTAAACTTAAGACTTGCCAAACTGTACACCCTGATAGACAAAACAAAGCAATATGCACGGGTCTAGTTTACAGTAAAAATGTGATCTTGGGCTGACGAAAGAACGCAGAACTTTTAAATCAAAGGCTTTGGAAGAGGCGATGGAAGCTTCACTTCCTCGCCAACCAGGTTGAATTTAGCTGGTATGGATTATACTTCCAGCAGGAATTAGAAAACGCTGCCGTTGATGATGTTACAGGGAGAGTTGCTCTTGGAGCCTAACTCGCCATAAGTGACCTAGCCGAGTCCGCTGCGTATCCTGGGGACTAATCACAAGGAGACACCGCCCTCTAGATGGAAAAAATGAAAGGCTGTATGCCTAAGCACTGAGAGGTGATTCACTTAGCATGAATTTTTGTCATTTATTAAAGTGGTTTTAATTTTACTTGTGTGATGTTTGTGCATTTCTGGAGAAATAAATAACCAGAATTTTTTTTTTTTTCTTCTAGCTGAGGGTGCACAATATGCTGCTTATTCCAAAGCGAGCTGATGGCGCTTCGCTCAGGAATGAAGATCCCCGTTGTTAAAGGCTGATTGCAAAAGAAGACAAGACCCTGATGCTGAGTTACACTTTAACAACACAGCGGGAGGACAGCCTTGCGGCTCCGAGCGGATGGGCAGGGAGGCCCCAGGTGTGGGCCCTCGACCCAGGGGGAGGCAGGTGAGGACTCGAGTGACTGTGATCTGATGAGATCGAGGGGGCTGGGGCTGATTCAGACCCCCGGGAAGCCTGAAGCCTGGGCCCCCTGTGCCTGGGTAACTTCCCAGCTGCACACAGAGGGCCTGGCTCAGTGCCCAGGACCTCCACCTGCCACCTGGTGGAGCGGGGTAAGGGCAGGGACGCTGCTGCTGGGGAATGGCTCCAGAATTTGCCCTTGTCCCGAAGGTGGAGTCGAGCCAGTCCAAAGAGACCCAGCGCGGCTGCCCCTCGGGCCCGGGGCCACAGCGTGTGTCACTGGGGCACGCAGGAGCTGGCAAACAGAGGAGGAGCCGGCCCTGGGGTCCCTGGTGCTGGATCCACACCCACAGCCCTCCCACCTGGGGTCCCAGGACGCTCGGGAGAGACCACTGCCCAGCAATAGCCGGACGAGTGGAGCCTGCAGCCTGCTCCAGGGACATTCACAGACCCGGCCCGGTGCCAGGCTCAGGGCAGACAGCAGGGGCCCTGAGACGGCGCAGCCAGTCGGGGGGGGG
>SJYV01039606.1:371972-435937 GCA_006410875.1 Neotragus pygmaeus | reverse complement strand
TTTTTCCCCAAAGAGATGGTCCTCTGCTCACCCAGTTTGTTTTTTTTTTTTTTTTTTTTTTTCAGAAGTTGACTGAAGGTTGTTATTTGGGGCTTGTTAAGATGAGAAGACTGGTGATTTGAAAGGAGGGGGAACTTTGTGTCCCTAAGGTCCTTCTCGTATCTTGGCCAGGCAGGAATCACCCGTGTTAAGAAGATGACCTTTTAACTGTAGTGGACAGCTCTGCGAAGACACTGGGGGTAGCCCACGGAGGAGGGAGGAAAAGGGCCAGACACACTCCGGCTGCAGAGGGCCGGACTCCGATCCCAGCAAGGCCGCCTGCAACAGCAGGTTCCTGCTTCTACGCCACCACGCTCACCCCATGGCCCTGAAGCAGTCTGCAGCGAAGAAGGACTAGAATAATCCAGAGAAAGCAGGGCCAAGTTACCACGTGTCAGAAGTCCATGGACTTTGAGATTATCTTCCCAAATATAGCTTTCTTTAAACCTGCCTGTTTGACTTGGAGTAAAAATTAACATTCAATTTATTAAAAAATAAATCTATTCTTGAGATATGGGCTCAGGCAGTGAAGAATCTGCCTGCAATGCAGGAGACCCAGGTTCAATCCCTGGGTTGGGAAGATCCCCTGGAGAAGGGATGGAGAAGGGATTGGCTACCCAATCCAGTATTCTTGCCTGGAAAATTCCATGAACAGAGGGGCCTAGTGGGCTACAGTCCGTGGGGTCACAAAGAGTCAGACATGACTGCTTAACACGTCTACTCTCACTTCACATTCTTGAGAGATATACTACCGAACACAAACGAGGACTTGACTGGGAAGAGCTGAGTGGACACCCACCTAGGGTGCATAGGTACCCCATCAGCATGGCCTGTGAGCAAGAGGGTCTGCGCTATAGACGAGACAGAGCAGCCCTTTCTCCAGCTGTGGGGCCTGAAGCGGGGCCGAGACCTGGACCAGAGCTGGGCAGCCTGTCCTCCCAGGCCCCTGCCCTGCTCTGCCCTGAAGCCCCCCTAGCATTGTGCGGACTGGAAGGAGGTGGATCGATCGTGGGAGGTGGGAACTTGCCCTCTTCACCCCTGGACCCGCAGATGGCAGAGCGGGCTCCTGCTGATTTAGCAAGGGCTGGCACCACGCCACCTTTCCACACTGGCTGTGTGTTTGCGCTAGGACCAATCCAGGGGCGCTGGTTTGGTCTGAGGATCGCAGTGAAATGCTGAGTCATTTTGAAACAGCTTCTTTCAGAAAACAGACCATAGGGTTTGTTTGATGGTTCCAAGTTTCAAAGAATTTTTGAGCAAGTGGTTATAAGATGGGTTGTTGGTGTTCAGTTGCTAAGTCACGTCCTCCTCTCTGCAGCCGCATGGCCTGCAACAAGCAGGCCCCCCTGTCCCTCACCACCTCCCAGAGTTTGCTCAGATTCATGTCCATCAAGTCGGTGACGCCATCCAACCATCTCATCCTCTGTCACCCCCTTCTCCTCCTGCCTTCAATCTTTCCCAGCATCAGGGTNCAACAAGCAGGCCCCCCTGTCCCTCACCACCTCCCAGAGTTTGCTCAGATTCATGTCCATCAAGTCGGTGACGCCATCCAACCATCTCATCCTCTGTCACCCCCTTCTCCTCCTGCCTTCAATCTTTCCCAGCATCAGGGTCTTCTCCAGTGAGTTGGCTCTTCACATCAGGTTACCAACGTACTGGAGCTTCAGTTTCATGATTAACTGGTGGTGAATAGTCATTAGATTAATATTTTCATTAGTGGATAGTGTTTCATCCATTTCCAAGAAGACATAGTAGCTCAAGTCTGAAGGGAGATGAACTCTTTGTCTCACTGAGTTTTTTAACCATCTCCTTCCAACAGCTCTTTTTCTACCAGGGCCCCTCATGAAGCTGATGACCAGATCTCCCTGTCCCTTGAGGTTTCCTCGGCCGTACCCCAGACCACACCTGGGCGTGAGGCGGGTGCTCACCTCGGCGTAACCTCACCTCCCTCTGTGCCCCAGCCTCCCCTCCTCGCCGCCCACCATCCACATCGAACCCAGGCCGTCCAGCCCACCAGCCCCACCTTGCCTCTCACGGCACACGCTCCATGGCCTGTGATCCCTGGCACCTCCTCCCTACTGCACTCCAAGTCAGACTGTGCACTTGGTCCGGGTTGGAACCTTCAGTGGTCCCATCGCCCGTCCAAAAAAGAGCAACCTCCTTACCCACACACCCAAGACACTTCCTCGTCTCATCTGACTGTCCTTCTAGCCTTTCTCCTCCAACTGCTCTCCCCGGGTCTGATGGTGAACCAGCCAGACTGGAGCTCGGAGTTCCATCAGCCCCACCCAGATGCACAAGCCTACGACAAGCAATGGCATCTTAGAGAACCCCTCGTCCGTCTCCTCAGCCTAGCGGTCCTCCAGCCCTCAAAGGCCCTTTTAAATCCCCCTTCCCTTCCTCTTTCCTGATCTTCCCAACCGGGGGGTGGGGGTGGGGGTGGTGTTCTCCCTCCTTTGGGTCCCCTTGCGCTCCTGCAAACCTTCACCATCCTATCTCCCCCTCATCCGTTTCCTCATCCAGCTCACACTTGCCCACCAGCGACTCCCGGGAGTTTATCAGTTGGGTCCTGAGCCCCTGGGGGAGAGAGACTGGCTGATCTGCCATTAAACTTCCTGCACCTGCCTCAGTGCCTGGCGTACAGTAGTGGTTCCAAAACCGCTTTCTGGATTAAAACTGAACCGCATACAGAAACAGTTGTTATTTAATAAGACGGTGCTTCAGAATGTGTTATTCATCAAAAGAACAAATCGCTGCTCCCATTCCGTAAACAGGGGGAGAATGAAAGGGGGAGCCCCAGCCGTTTGCAGTGTGTTACCCCCTCTGCAGAAACCCAGGCTGCGAGGTGCTCCTGCCCTGGGCAGCCCCAGCCTCCAGCACCCCCGGGGGCGAACTCCTCTGCCCCACGCAGGCAGTCTTTAGCCTCTGGGCCTGGGAAGCTGGGCTGAGGCCAGCCCTGCAGGCAGCGAGGGAAGCCCACCCATTTTGCATCTGTGCAAACCCAAGTGCGAGCAGCAATATTCATCTTAATTTTCTCTTTAAACCCTTGAGTTGCATTACAGCTTCCATTGTGCTGGTGACAAATGCCTTGCAATAAATCAAAGTTAGGGGGACTGATACACTAAACACCTTTGCTTAATGACGTGATTGTTTCTTATCTGCAAAGTAATGTCACTTATGGCTTTGCTATTTATAGTCAATGTAGTGTTAGACCATTTTATGCCCCTGATGCCTCTGTGGCCAGCCCATTAGCTGCGATTATGGACCGAAGGGGATACAGCTGCTGAAAGCTGGGAGGATAAGCCTCCGGAGAGTCACAGCACCTCCACCCATGAAAACTCGCTACTGGTCCACATTCACCTCCATCTCTCCCCAGCACGGGGGAGTAGTAAGATGCCAACAGATATCGCCCGTCTGCATTCCACCTGTGTCAGGACTGAGCATCTTTGGGACAGCGTGATGGATATTAAATGTTAAAAATAAAACAAAAGGCGAGGGGCCGCCTCCTCTCTGGTACATCCCCAGCCCAGCAGGGCTCAGGCAGGTGCAGAGAACAGGGAGGGATGGCCGTGCGGGCAGGTGCCCCGTCGGGCTGGCCTGACTGCCATCATTCATTATTCGCTAGGCATTGCCCAAACTATTCTCTTTGAACAAGGCATCGGTGGAGAAAGCAGAGTTCACTTGGGCCTCCCTCCTCTGCTCTGTCCCTGCAGTGAGAGGCTTCTCCACCAACTTCAAAGGTGGCCCCCAGGGTGGGACCAGGGCTCCTGGGCTCCTTCCCGCACCAGGCTGCTGGCCTGGCGCCTCTGCACAGGCTCTGAAGCCTCCCTACCACCCTAGACTCCAGGTGCAGACAGCAAGGGACCCAGAGTCCAGGCTACTCTAGGCAGGAGGAGGGCTGGAGGAGCTAGCAGCCTGTTGGCAGCGCTGGAGAAGTCCTCTCTAGGATGTTGGATACTGGGGCACCAGTTGCGGGGGTTGGAAACCATGCCAGGCCTTGCATGCCCCTGCCCTGGGAGCAACACGTTCACCTGACAAGTAACAACAGTAGCAGGTCAGATTGCGTCTCCAAGTCCTGAACCCCAGGACCCGTGAAAGAGACTTAACTCAGAAACCAGGATCTCTGCAGGTACGGTCAGGTTCAGATGAGATCCCACCGGATTGGGCTTCCCCAGTGCAGAAGACACAGGAGGCACGCGTTCGATCCCTGAGTTGGGAAGATCCCCTGGAGAGGGTCATGGATGGCGACGCACTCCAGCATTCTTGCCTGGAGAATCCCAAGGAGAGACGAGCCTGGCAGGCTACAGTCCACAGGGCCGCACAGAGTTGGATGCAACTGAAGCAGCTGAGCATGCACACACTTGTGCAATGGCTGGCCTCCTATACAGAGAGGGACATTTGAGAGACAGAGACACTCAGACACACTTCGTGGTGCCCACAGGCCACGATGAGGGATGCAGGGAGTGGAGGGGTGTGTCTACACGTCTAGGACGCCAGACATTGCCAGAGCCACCAGGGTCTGGGAGAGAAGCCTGAGGCAGCCTCTCCCTCTGAACCTCCAGAAGGACCCAGCGCTGCCGACATCTCCATATCCGGCTCCTGCAGTGGCAGCACACTGTTGGTGCATCATTATGGGTGCTAATGCAGGGACCAAGTCTTTGCACCCTCAGCAGATGGCGATCAGGCAAGCCCCCTACCGGGAGCAGAATGATGAGCCCCCTACCCTGGCCACGTCTGCCCTCAGGGGCTTCCACTCAGAGGTGGAAGGGCTTCTGAGAATTTGGTGCCAGACACAGGGAGTTAAAATATAGCCCTCATAGCTAAAAACAAACAAATATTGTCTACTGTGAATGTGTATTGTTGTGTGCGTTTTATGCATTTGTCCGGGACTCCAAGGTGCACCATGCCATTAATTTTCTTTTGATGTTTTGCAAAGAACACTCTCTATTTCTCTTGCTAACCACCAGCCACGGTGCATTCATCCCATCCAGGCTAGCATGTTTCCTAAGCACGTGGAGTCTGGCTCACTCATCACTGTCCTTCCCCAGTCCTGGTCCCTGGGTACATGATCCACTCCTCAGAGTCCTGGACCTTTCTCCATTTAACACAAGTTTGCACACACTGTTTCAGTCAGGATGCATCTGGACACAAGACATAGGAGCTGGCTAAAGGTGGCTCCATAATGGAGCCCCGACTTTTCCTCATGGAAGGAGGCAGGTAAAGAGCAGGTCTAGGGGTAAGGAAGTCAGGAGCACAGCTGCCCTCCCACACAAGGGCCTTGGGTCCCCATCCTGCCTTCCAGCATCCTCAGAGGGCTGGTACCTGGTTGGGCTCCCTGTACCTCTAGGTGGGGAGGAGCTGCTATAAAGAGATAGAGGGGAGAGAAAGAGTGACATGACTGTCACAGATATAGTTCATTTGAGCTCAGAGATCATTATCTTACAATAAATCCCAAATTATAACATTTAAGGAAAATTCAAGGAAATAACAAAGAGGCTTACTGTGGATAATATCATCCATATTATCCACAATAACAACAAGACAGAATTTTGTAAGTAACAGATGCAGTAGTCGCTCATTGTTTTCAAAAATCCCCTTTAAAAAACCAGCATGGCTTCTGGGACGGGTCGAGGGTATCTTTTATTAGTGATGCCTGCAGCCTGATGACTCAGAGGTACCTGTGTGAACAGGAGCAGTGGTCAGAGGACACGGGGTGATGAGTGAAACTGGTGATGAAGACCACGATTCAAACTGTGTGGGCACCACTCAGGAAAGGAAATCTCTCATACTTTCACATTCTCACTTACAAAAATCGCAAATGCTACGAACTGTTAAACCTTTAAACCAAATGTGATGTTTCAGAGGTCTGACACTAAACAAGAACATTTTAATTAAAAAGTAAGCTGGTGGGAAGCCTTGTAAAATTCTGTGAAGTAAAAAAGATGTTTTAAACATGTGGGGACCCTTTGGGGGCAGGGGGAAAAAAAGGATTTTTGCAATAGTAATAGCTCTACTCCATTTTAATATTTTTGAATGTAGTGGTGTTTCTTAAACCCGTTCCAGAGAAAGCAAGATTTATCACTGATTATGTAGTGGTAACGAATGGGGACGGAGGTGCTGTAAACACTGCTCTAGCCTGCATTTTATTTTTTGGTGATATCTTTCCGCTTCTGGTTGAAAATAGGAATAAATTAAAGATGATTGTGTGGGACTGCCTGATGCTTACTCAAGAGGGCTTGAGGTGGAGGGCAGCCCCATAGCAGGCCCATGTTTCAAAGGGGGACGCCAGGGCGTGTTCACTCTTCTAAGCAGCCTCAGCGCTAAGCTCACCATTAGGGTGTTTTTTTTTTTTTTTTTTTCATTCAGATCCAAATTAGCAAGTGTTATTAAAGAATTTCAGTTATTTGGCTAAGAAATGGCTCCCTTTACGATGAATGCTCTTTATTCAACCTTTCAATGTCAGTTATCATTTTTAAAGCAGCTTGACCTGGAAGCAGGCAGCTGAAATTGTGGGGACTGTTAATGACAGTTTTATTGGGCATGATGCTTATGGTTCACATTTTGAGGTCTGTATGTAATTGATCTTTCTCCCCTACATGAGAAACACAGCAATAAGCTGGTTGCAGTGCCACATTATAGATATAGAGAAATAATAATGATGTCACCTTGAGATTCAAAGATCGTGGAATAGTAATAGTCTCCTAGCTCATTTCTCCCAACTGTGATGACCTCTCCAATACTAAATCTTAACAGTCTCAGCATTATTTTTGAATTATTCATGCTCGCCTTTTCCCTCTCTACAAAATCAAGGAAAACGAATGCATCATGCTCTGTCAGCTCCACAGGTATTTTGGTAAAAATATAAAATGTTATTTGGAATCACACAAAAAAGGGGGGAACCAGAGTATAAGCAGCAGGCTTACCTTGAACAGAAACACACGCACAAGCAAAACACACACACAAACTCATCTGTGAAGAAAAAGAGTGAGCGGGTATTCCCAGCAATTAGAAACAGATTATTGGCTAATCATGTTTTTATCTGGAGAGTGAGATATTTCTGGCTTTTACTTAAAAGTGCACACTAGAGTAGATTCTAGAGAAGCATGAATTGGGCATTTCGGGTTAACAGATACAAACTATTCTTTTAGAATGGATTAAGAACAAGGTCCTACTGTACAGCATGAGGAACTGTGTTCCGTATCCTTGACAAGCCATAGTGGAAAAGAATATCAATCATGGAACCCCTTTGCGGTACAGCAGAAATTAACACGACATTGTAAATCAACTATACTTCAATTAAAAAAAAAGAAGATTCTATCAGCAGTCTGCCCCCAAATTATGCTAATAAGTAACGAAGAAGTCTGTGTGCTCTCTATGCAGGCCAGTTATAGCCAATGTTAAATGTAAAGCTTTTGCTTTTAAAATATCAAATCAGCATATATTTCTTATTTTAATTCAAATTAGGTAGAGAGAGCAGCTTGACAGCTCTCCTAGTTTAGCCAGCCTAGAGGATATGGAAACGCTACAGTTTTACTCCAGTGATGTGTCTCATAAAAAGCGCATGTGGGAATAAAATAAAATGCATGTAAATGTAAACTCAGGCAGGTACCCTGATCCATCTGTAGCTCTTGACCTTTAAGTTCATGATGAAAAACAAATGTCAAGCTTTCAGAAGACAGGAGGCTCCCTGGCTTTGCTGGGTGGTGCTCACTGCCTCACAGACTGTATTAATTTAGTATAGCATCAATAACCTTGAAATCAGAATTTTTCACGAAAAATCCAGGTTTATGTTTATTCAGAAACCAAAGGAAAAAGGCAACTTCATTTAAAGGCGCCCTTGTGGCGAGTGGNCACAGACTGTATTAATTTAGTATAGCATCAATAACCTTGAAATCAGAATTTTTCACGAAAAATCCAGGTTTATGTTTATTCAGAAACCAAAGGAAAAAGGCAACTTCATTTAAAGGCGCCCTTGTGGCGAGTGGACAAGCGCCGCTCGCCACTCCAGATTTTTGGAGCTGCTCTCTGGCTTCCATGGCAACAGATACTTAAGACGATGAGGACCCAGAGATGTTCCTTAAAGAGTCTTTTCATTTTGCATATAATTCTAATTATAGATGTGATTTGCTCGTTTGGCTAAGTAGCCCACACCTGGAGAGAAGGCATGGTCAGTGACTCCTCTTACTGTGCAAGGCAGACACCTCCCAGGGGGGATGAGACAAAGCCCTTTTTGTGGGGCAACAGGAGCTTCGTTCTAATTAGCAAAATGCACTTTTTTTTTTTNGCCCACACCTGGAGAGAAGGCATGGTCAGTGACTCCTCTTACTGTGCAAGGCAGACACCTCCCAGGGGGGATGAGACAAAGCCCTTTTTGTGGGGCAACAGGAGCTTCGTTCTAATTAGCAAAATGCACTTTTTTTTTTTTCCCCCTGAGAAAGAAAGAAATAGAAATCATTCGTTCTCGCTGGACTCTAGATGAAAGCCTTTCCGCAGGATGAGATGGGGGCCGTTCCGCCACAGATCGGCTGTATACGGCTCCTGCTCCCACCCTCCCTGTGGTCAGAAGAATAGTAGGCCTGGTGGAATCATACAGGGATGCCTTGATATCTTCACAGTCCTCAAGCCAAGGATCAACCTTCAGGATAGATTTCATGTTAAGTGTGTTCCATGATATTCCAATTCTCTAAAACATATCCCTGGCAAAATAACTGGTATTTTGTCTTTTCCATTGATAGCAATTTCTCGGTCAAAAAATAAAAAGAAAGAAAAAAAAGATTACAAGTTTCCCTCCTCCCTCCCTGGGAGAACAGCCAGCCCACCCTGAGGTAGGGCTTCCCTGCACAGGAAGAAGTGAAATGCTGCTCTCCATGTTTCAGAGGCTGTCTGAACCAAAGCCCCGCTCAGTCTTGGGCTGGAAGAGCTCAGGAGTGGAGGTTAGAGGCTTGCTCCACGGAGACATGAGAGCGTATGCTTACCTGGAGCCCAAGAAGCGGGAGCAGCCGGACCTCTGGTCGCTTTGCCTCTTGGGCCTGGGGAGGGAGATGATCTTGGAGATGGGTAGTTGTGATGGGCCCTGCCCTCTTGCAGGGGCCTGGAGATAGAATTGCCAGAAGGAATCCAGATGTCCCAGTATATTTACATTTCAGATAAATGATACAGATAATATTGGGGCTGTATTTATACAAAAAACTTTGTTTATCTCAAATGCAAATTTAGTCGGGAATCCACAAATTTTATTTGCTAAATCTGGAAATGCTAGGAAGCCACAGCAGGTTTAAGATGGAGGAGCTGTCGTGGCCCTGGGCCTGAGTACCTTGGCTCTGCCCTGGCTGGGAAGGTCCTGGAGTGAGCCTTCTTCTAAACTCTAGTCTCTCTCTACCCCAAGTGATCTGGCAAGCAAGTTCTAAGAGTCTTCTTCCTCTGGGTATTCCATGTCTCAAGGCCAGGAACACTCTGCTATTGAGCAGGCTAAATCTCCACTCTGGGGTCTGGCGTGGAGAAGGCACCTCCAGAAGGCAGGACAGAGGAGCAGCTGCCTGACGGTCAGACCAGGTGCTCACCTGAGCCCCTTCCTGGAAACCTACAAAACCAAAGTCAAGATTTTCGTGTTCTCTGGGTCTTTCTAAGGACCAAGAGTCTTTTAATTCCATGGCTGCAGTCACCATCTACAGTGATTTTAGAGGCCAAGAAAATAAAATCCACTGCTTCCACTTTCCCCCTTTTATTTGCCATGAAGTGATGGGACCAGATGCCATAATCTTTGTTTTTCAAATGTTGAGTTTGAAGCCAGCTTTTTCACTCTCCTCTTTCAACTTCATTAAGTGGCTCTTTAGTTCCTCTTCACTTTCTGCCATTAGAGTGGGATCACCTGTATCTGAGGTTGTTATTTCTCCAGGCAATCTTGATTCCAGCTTCTAATTCATCCAGTCCGGCATTTTTCAAGATGTACTCTGCACATAAGTCAGATAAACAGAGTGACAGTGGAGTGGAACAACAGCCTGGCTCCAAATCGGGAAAGGAGGACGTCAAGGCCGTATATGGTCACCCTGCCTATTTAACTTCTATGCAGAGCACATCATGTGAAATGCCAGACTGAATAAAGCACAAGGTGAAATCAAGATTGCTGGGAGAAATAGCAATAACGTCATATACACAGATGACACCACCCTTATGGCAGAAAGCAAGGAAGAACTAAAGAGCCTCTTGATGAAAGTGAAAGAGGAGAGTGAAAAAGCTGGCTTAAAACTCAACATTCAAAAACGAAGATCATGGCACCCGGTCACATCGCTTCATGGCAAATAGATGGGGAAACAATGAAACCATTGACAGACTTTATTTTGGGGGGCGCCAAAATCACTGCAGATGGTGACTGCAGCCATGAAATTAAAAGACACTTGCTCCTTGGAAGAAAAGCTATGACCAACCTAGACAGCATGTTAAAAAGCAGAGACATTACCTCACCAAAAAAGGCCCATCTAGCCAAAGCTATGGTTTTTCCAGTAGTCATGCATGGATGTGAAAACTGGACCATAAAGAAAGCTGAGCACCAAAGAGTTGATGAGTTTGAACTGTGGTGTTGGAGAAGGCTCTTGAGAGGCCCTTGGACTGCAAGGAGGTCCAACCAGTTCATCCTAAAGGAAATCAGTCCTGAATATTCATTGGAAGGATGGATGCTGAAGCTGAAATTCCAATACTTTGGCCACTTGATGTGAAGAACTGACTCACTGGAAAAGACCTTGATACTGGGAAAGATTGAAGTNCAGTTCATCCTAAAGGAAATCAGTCCTGAATATTCATTGGAAGGATGGATGCTGAAGCTGAAATTCCAATACTTTGGCCACTTGATGTGAAGAACTGACTCACTGGAAAAGACCTTGATACTGGGAAAGATTGAAGTCAGGAGGAGAAGGGGACAACAGAGGATGAGATAGTTGGATGGCATCACCAACTCAATGGACATGAGTTTGAGCAAGCTCTGGGAGTTGGTGATGGACAGGGAAGCCTGGCCAGCTGCAGTCCATGGGGTCGCAGAGAGTTGGACACGACTTTGAGCGACTGACCTGAACTGATGTGCTTTCTAGTAATCCTTTCGCAATTTTGAACTGGTCTGTTGTTCCCTGTCTGGTTCTGATTGTTGCCTCTTGACTCACATACACGTTTCTCAGGAGACAGATAAGGTGGTCTGGCATTACCATTTCTTTAAGAATTTTCCACAGTTTGTTGTGATCCACACAGTCAAAGGCTTTATCTTAGTCAATGAAGCAGAAGTAGATGTTTTTTCTGGAATTCCCTTGCCTTTTTTATGATCCAGCAAATGTTGGCAATTTGATCTCTGGTTCCTCTGCCTTTTCTAAACCCAGCTTATACATCTGAAGTTCTCAGTTCACACACTGGTGAAGCCTAACCTTGAGCATAACCTTGCTAGCATGTGAAATGAGTGCAGTCATACAGTACTTTGAACATTCTTTGGCATTGCCCTTCTTTGGGATTGGAATGAAAACTGTCTTTTCCAGTCCCATGGCCACTAGTGAATTTTCTAAGCTTGCTGACATACTAAGTTCAGCATTTAAGAGCGTCTCTTGGGACTTTAACTAGCTCAGCTGGAATTCCATCACCTCCACTGTTCGCAGTGACGCTTCCTAAGGCCTACTTGATTTCACACTCCAGAATGTTTGGCTGTAGGTGAGTGACCACACCATTTTGGTTATTTGGTTCAGCAAGACCTCTTTGGTACAGGTCTTCCGTGTATTCTTTCCACTTTTTCTTAACCTTTTCTGCTTCTGTTAATTCCCTGCCATGTCTGACCTTTATTGTGCCAGTCCCTGCATGAAGTGTGCCCTTGATATCTCCAGTTTTCTTGGAGAGATCTCTAGTCGTTCCCGTTCTATTTTTTCCCTCTGTTTCTTTGCATTGTCCATTTAAGAAGGTCTTATTCTCTGGAACTCTGCATTCAGTTGGGTGTATCTTTCCCTTTCTCCCTTGCCTTTCTCTTCTCTTCTGGGTTCTGAGCCCAGGAGCAACTGGCTGCCTCAAGAGTCTGCTCTGGCTGCCACGCTGGGAAACGGCTGCAGGGAAGTGTGGGGTCCAGGACACTCCCCGTCTCCAGCAGCCTTGGGCTGACTCTGGATGTGCCTGAACCTCCAGCCAACAGGTGAACCTACCACTCCAGAAGGGAGAGCTGGGGACAGATACCTGCCGTGGCCTCCCATAGGCACACGGGGCCTGGAGCCAGAGTACAACCTAAACATCAAGAAGTCTAACTGAGTTCCCAAACTATTTGATATTTTCTATCCTCTTGCTTTTGTGATGATGAAATAGAAAATTACCTGTAAAGCTATGGCTTTTAAGTGGCTGGACGTTGGCAACATGTCACTGAATTTAATGCTTACTGCAGTCTGGGGGTACTTTCATGGACCAGCAATATCAGAATAAGTGAAAAAAATAAAAACATCTATAATTCATAAATTAGCACCGACTTTCTCCATCAGACTCACTTTTCTTTCCTCATTTCAATATAATCATTAGTTAAGTTGTGTGACCAAGATTTTCACATAATTTGTCTTCTAATATCATTAATAAATAAAGAACCAAGAACTAAATTGTACTGAAGAGAAGGAAATGAGAATATATTTTTGCCAAAAATGTAAATTGAATGTAAAAAGAAATAAATTTAAATTATTTGTCATGATTTCAAAAATTATTTTTCTTCTAAAATTCAAAATTGTAAAAATAAAAATTAAAAAAATAAAGAAATAGCAAATAAAATAAAATTCAAAATTAGCTATTAAAATTAAGGGGCAAAACACTTTTTAATTATTGAATTGGTGTTTTAGTCACTAAGTCATGTCCAACTCTTTGCGAGCCCATGGTGTAGCCCACCAGGTTCTGCTAGGCATGGGATTCTCCAGGCAAGAATACTGGAGTGGGTTGCCATTTCCTTCTCCAATTACTGAATTAATATATAACTGAAATTTTGATTTATAGTTTCGAAAGTTTAATTAAAACATACAAAGTAGTTTGATAAAAATAAAACTATTTGTGGTCCTCCTGGGCATTGTTCATCCAGGTGCCAACATAAAGAAGTGGTATTTCACATTGTAGGTTATATCTAGACTTACATATATGCAAATTTGAGACTGCGGATTGTCTAATGTTACAATCCGTGCTCCTTAGCAACCAGGTAGCGCTGTGATGAGTGCCATGCGCTTCTGTAAGTAAGTCTAGAAACACAAATCGAATATGAACACAAGTAAGAAGATGGACCTGAGCAGTCCTGGGGAGTGAAACTTCCTTA
Organism: Neotragus pygmaeus; assembly: GCA_006410875.1. Taxonomy (NCBI): domain Eukaryota; kingdom Metazoa; phylum Chordata; class Mammalia; order Artiodactyla; family Bovidae; genus Neotragus; species Neotragus pygmaeus. The sequence goes on along the minus strand of SJYV01039606.1, from coordinate 422,604 downwards.
GGCTAGAATCCACTGCACTCCTGCTTAAAGGAGAAGCTAACAAGTTGCACATCTGTCTTTGCTCTTCTGAAGCTCTCTGATGCTCGAATCCTGCCTACGCTCCGCAGCAGGGTCTGTCTCCAGCATTGTCTTGAGCTTGACCACATACCTCTCTGGCACTCCGACAATGACTTGCAGAGATAATGTGGGGATTGTGGGGGTCTAAATGGTGTCAGACTGGAGTGTATGTTTGTGGATGTGGTGGTCCTGCTCAATGAGATCGAGCCCTGGATCACACGTGTTCTTAAGAAAGTGATGTGTGTGTGCGCACTTCTGCACACGCACGCTCAGTATGGGGGCCCTCTAAGTAAGGAGCCCTCTGAAGTGTTCCTCTGTCTCAGGTCTGAAGGATGGCCTTGTCATCACCTGAGATGCGGAAGCTGCAGATGATGTAGGCGGGGAGGAGGTAGAAGGGGGTCAAGCAGGAACTGAGGTTTGAAAATACTGAGTTTGACACATCTTTTAGTCACCCAGAGGAGGGTATGTAAGCAGCTACGTGAGTGAGCCTGGATTTGGGAAGGGACAGAGACTGACAGAGAGCGGGGCTGAAGCAGAAAGCTGTTAGCATGTGGCGCTCTGTGGTGCCCTGTGACTGGATGGACCAGCAAGGACAGAGGACAGACACAGAAGAGAGTGCCAGGACTGAAGCCTGGGGTGTCCACAGTATGGACAAGATAGGGGTCATCACTGAAAGTAAAACAGAGATAACAAGTATCGGCAGCCGTCAGGAAGCAACAGTCAGAACAAACACGGAACAACAGACTGGTTCCAGATTGGGAAAGGAGTACAGAAAGGCTGCATATGGTCACCCTGCTTATTTAACTTCTATGCAGAGTACATCATGAGAAATGTTGGACTGGATGAAGCACAAGCAGGAATCAATCATCTCAGGAGAAATATCAATCATCTCAGATATGCAGATGACACCACCCTTATGGCAGAAGGCAAAGAGGAACTAAAGAGCCTCTTGATGAAAATGAAAAATGAGAGTGAAAAAGCTGTCTTAAAACTCAACATTCAAAAAACAAAGATCATGGCATCTGGTCACATCACTTCTTGGCAAATAGATGGGGAAAGAATGGAAACAGTGACAGATTTTATTTTGGGGGGCTCCAAAATCACTGCAGATAGTGACTGCAGCCATGAAATTAAAAGACACTTGCTCCTTAGAAGAAAAGCTATGACCAACCTAGACAGCATATTAAAAAGCAGAGGCATTTCTTCGCAGACAAAGGTCTGTCTAGTTAAAGCTATGGTTTTTCCAGTAGTCATGTATGGATGTGAGAGTTGGACCATAAAGAAGGCTGGGTGCCAAAGAACTGATGCTTTTGAACTGTGGTATTGGAGAAGATTCTTGAGAGTCCCTTGGACTGCTAGGAGATCAAACCAATCAATCCTAAAGGAAATCAGTACTGAATATTTATTGGAAGGACTGATGCCAAAGCTGAAACTCCAATACTTTGGCCACCTGATGAGAAGAACTGACTCATTGGAAAAGACCCTGATGCTGGGAAAGATTGAAGGCAGGAGGAGAAGGCGACAACAGAGGATGATAGTTGGATGGCATCACCGATTCAATGGACATGAGTTTGAATAAACTCCAGGAAATGGTGATGGACAGGGAGGCCTGACGTGGTCACAAAGAGTTGGACACAACAGAGTGATGGAACTGACTGACTACAAATATCAGAAAGAATGTGGAGAAACTGGAACACTTGTTCATTGTCCATCGGAATGTAAAATAGTGCAGCAGCTATGAAAAATAGTAAGATGACTGTTCCAAATATTTAAAATAGAATTACTCTACATTGAAGCAATTCCACTCTTGGGTATGTACCCCGAAAACTGAAAGCAGTGACTCAGAAAGAGGTTGCTACACCCACGTTCATAAAAGCATTATCCACAGTAAACAGCAAGTGTGAACAGCCCAGCGTCTGTCAGTAGACAAATGAGTAAACAGACTGTGGCACATCTATACAGTGCAATATTATTCAGCCTTAAACGTGAAGGAAATTCTGACATAAGTTTTCACAAGCTACAACGTGGATGACTCTCAAAGACGTTACACGAAGTGAAATGTCAGTTACTATCAGACAAGTATTGTATGATTCTACTCAAATGAGATACAGGTGTCACCCACTTTTCGAAAGTCCACATTACGCCACTTTGCTTCTATGCAAGACCTGCGTTAGTACGCATTCTTGCTAATCAAAAGAAATCACGGTCTCGAAAAAAGTGAACGCAGCACTCGCCGTGGTTTCGCAGCAGCCGCTGCAGTGGGCGCACACAGTGAGCAGTGAGAGACTCCCCACCAGCCCCCTTCCCCGAGCGCACGAGGCGGCTCTGCGTCCGGCCCCCAGAGCTGCCGACCGCGGGACTGAGCATCTGTGCTTTCCCTCCGTGTTGCGTGCATCCCTTGGCAAGATGCGTCCCGGGGTCATCGCATCTTCGCTTTACACCATTGTGGCTTCTGACAGGTTTCGTAGGAATGCTCTGCTTTCAGACACCAGGGGAAACCTGTACTTAGGGTTAGCCCAACTCACAGAGACAGGAAGTAGAATGGTGACCGCACAGGCTGAGGACGGCGGGGTGGGGAGATTTTGTTAAATGGGGACAAGGTTTTAGTTCCGCAAAATGGAAAGAGTCCTGGAGGTGGAAGGTGGAGACGTTGTGCATGGTAATATGCACGAATAAATACCACTGAACAGGACACTTAAACATGGGTAATATAGGGAATGTTATGTTATGCATATTTTACCAAAAATTTAAAAAAGAGAGATTTTTAAAAAAGAATTGGAGGTGAGATGAGGGACCAAGAGACGGGAGGAACCGGTGACGCCCCTGGCTTGGGCCTGGCTAGTGCCCACAGGTCTTCAGTGCAAAAACAACGCCCAGCTGAGGATGTGACTGTGACGGAAGTAAAGTCCGATGCTGTGAAGAATATTGCATAGGAACCTGGAATGTTAGTCTCATGAATCAAGGTATATCAGAAGTGGTCAAACAGGAGATGGCAAGAATGAATATTGACATTTTAGAAATCAGTGAACTAAAGTGGACTGGAATGGGCAAATTTAACTCAGATGACAATTATATCTACTACTGTGGGCAAGAATTCCTTAGAAGAAATGCAGTAGCCTCATAGTCAACAAGAGTACGACATGCAGTACTTGGGTGCAATCTTAAAAATTACAGAATGATCTCTGTTAATTTCCAAGGCAAACCATTCAATATCACAGTAATCCAAGTCTGTCCCCTAAACAGTAATGCTGAAGAAGCTAAAGTCGAACAATTCTATGAAGATCTATAAGACCTTCTAGAACTAACACCCAAAAAAGATGTTCTTTTCATTATAGGGGACTGCAATACAAAAGCAGGAAGTTAAAACACCTGGAGTAACAGGCAAATTTGGCGTTGGAGTACAAAATGAATCTAGTCAAAGGATAACAGAGTTTTCCCAAAAGAACACACTGGTCATAGCAAACACCCTCTTCCAACAACACAAGAGAAGGCTCTACACATGGACATCACCAGATGGTCAACACCAAAATCAGATTGATTATATTCTTTGCAGCCAAAGATGGAGAAGCTCCACACAGTCGGCAAAAATAAGACCAGAAGCTGACTGTGGCTCAGGTCATGAACTCCTTATTGCCAAATTCAGACTTAAACTGAAGAAAGTAGGGAAAACCATTAGACCATTCAGGTATGACCTAAATCAAATCCCTTACAATTATACAATGGAAGTGACAAATAGATTCAAGGATTAGATCTGACAGACAGAGTCCCTGAAGAATGATGGACAGAGGTTCGTGCCATTGTACAGGAGGTTGTGATCAAGAGAAAAAGAAATGCAAAAAGGCAAAATAGCTGTCTGAGGATGCCTTACAAATAGCTGAGAAAAGAAGAGAAGCGAAAGGAAAAGGAGAAAAGGAAAGATATACCCATTTGAATGCAGAGTTCCAAAGAATAGCAAGGAGAGACAAGAAAGCCGTCCTCAGTGGTCAATGCAAAGAAATAGAGGAAAAAAAATAGAAAGGGAAAGTCTAGAGATCTCTTCAAGAAAATTAGAGATACCAAAGGAACATTTCATGCAAAGATGGGCTCAATAAAGGACAGAAATGGTAGGGACCTAACGGAAGCAGACAATATTAAGAAGAGATGGCAAGAATACACAGAAGAACTATACCAAAAAAAGATCTTCATGACCCAGATAATCACAATGGTGTGATCACTCACCTAGAGCCAGACATCCTGGAATACAAAGTCAAGTGGGCCTTAGGAAGCATCACTACGAACAAAGCTAGTGGAGGTGACGGAATTCCAGCTGAGCTATTTCAAATCCTGAAAGATGATGCTGTAAAACTGCTGCACTCAATATGCCAGCAAATTTGGAAAACTCAGCAGTAGCCACAGGACTGGAAAAGATAAATTTTCACACCAATCCTAAAGAAAGTCAATGCCAAAGAATGTTCAAACTATAGCACAATTCCACTTATCTCACATACTAGCAAAGTAATGCTCAAAATTCTCCACGCCAGTGGAGAGTTCAACAGTACATAAACTGTGAACTTCCAGATGTTCAAGCTGGATTTAGAAAAGGCAGAGGAACCAGAGATCAAATTGCCAATATCTGCTGGATCATTGAAAAAGCAAGAGAGCTCCAGAAAAACATTTACTTCTGTTTTATTGACTATGCCAAAGCTTTTGACTGTGTGGATCACAACAAACTGTTGGAAATTCTTTAAAGAGATGGAGTACCAGACCATCTTACCTGCCTTCTGAAAAACCTGTATGCAGGTCAGGAAGCAACAGTTAGAACTGGACATGGAACAACAGACTGGTTCCAAACAAGGAAAGGATTACATCAAGGTTGTATATTGTCACCCTGCTTATTCAACTTGTATGCAGAGTACATCACACAAATGTGGCCTGGGTCAAGCACAAGCAGGAATCAAGACTGCCAGGAGAAATAGCAATAACCCCAGATACCAGATGACACCACCCTTATGGCAGAAAGCGAAGAAGATCTACAGAGCCTCTTGATAAAAGTGAAAGAGGAGAGTGAAAAAGTTGGCTTAAAGCTCAACATTAAAAAAACTAAGATCATGGCATCCAGTCACATCACTTCATGGCAAATAGATGGGAAACAGTGGAAACAGTGGCAGACTTAATTTTGAGGGGCTCCAAAATTACTGCAGATGATGACTGCAGCCATGAAATTAAAATACGCTGGCTCCTTGGAAGAAAAGCTATTATCAAATATGACAGCATATTAAAAAGCAGAGACATTACTTTACCGACAAAATCCATCTCGTCAAAGCTAGGGTTTTTCCAGTAATCATGCATGGATGTGGGAGTTCCATTATAAAGAAAGCTGAGTGCCAAAGAATTGATGCTTTTTTGAAGCACTGAACTGTGGTGTTGGAGAAGACTCTTGAGAGTCCATTGGACTGCAAGGAAATCCAACCAGTCCATCCTAAAGGAAATCAGTCCTGAATATTCATCAGAAGGAGTAATGCTGAAGCTGAAACTCCAATACTTTGGCCACATGATGTGAAGAACTGACTCATTGGAAAAGACCCTGATGCTGGGAAAGATTGAAGGCAGGAGGAGAAGGGGACGACAGAGGATGAGATGGTTGGATGGCATTACTGACTCACTGGACATGAGTTTGAGCAAGCTCCAGGAGATGGTGAAGGACAGGGAAGCCTGGCATGCTGCAGCCCATGGGGTCACGAAGAGTCCGACACAACTGAGTAACTGAACTGAACTGATGGCTGACTCAGTACAGTAGAAACTAACACAGCATTATAAAGCAGTTATACTCCAATAAAAATTAATTAAAAAAAAACAAAAGCGCTAAGAAGCCCTAAGTGCTGGGAAGCCCTAAGAAGAAGGAGATGAAGTCAAAACACAGGACCCAGAGGTGGAGAACATGTTTCTGTGACACTGACTTCCTAAGACATCCTCTCTTTTGAGAAATGGGAAGTCCTCCTTCTGCCCGCCTGTCTTCAAGGTTGGGCACTGTTCTTTGCCTTCAGACTGAGATTCAGGCTGGAGCTACACACCATTCTCTCTTGGGGGTCTCCAGCTTGCTGACTGCATGTCGTGGAGCTTCTCAACCTCTGAAGTCTCATGGCCCAATTACACACACACACACACACACACACACACATACACACACACACACACAGCATAATTGTGACAAGTGGGGCTTTTGTGTGGTTGCTAGCATTAATTTCCCAGTTATCCTAATGTTAAAATCTTGATTGAGAAAAAGAGGCATGTCCTCAAAGGCTGTGTTCTGACATCTTTTAAACTGAAGAGTTGCTTCCACCACCATCACGGTCTGAGCTTCACACGCTCATTGCCCAGGGATTTTTATCGTCGTGGTCAAGGTGGTGTCAGGCTGGCAGAGCAAAATCATTGCTATTTGACTTTCAACTGTGAAATTTTGCAGTAATATTATGAGTTGCTCCCCATAACAATTGTCTGTCTTACAGACTCCTGGGAAGGTGAGAATGATTCAGAGTTGATGGGGAGGACTATAGTTTGATGATAAAAATGCGGCTGCTGTGGAGGCCGGGGGGTACTGACAGGCTGTGCTCTCCTCTCCCGGCCTGATTTTCCTCATTTTCATCCCGACATCTTTTTTAAAAAATAGATTTGCTTTGCGCTTTTGTACATCTACAAAAACTATTTGAAAACTTGCTGCTTGGCGAATGGAAATAATTTTATGGTTGGGAAAGATTGTCCACGGATTCTTTCTGAAAGCAGTGGTTTCTGATTCTGGATTCAGAATGAGCTACAGTCTTCATATGAGTAAGTTTGCCCAGTTTGAGAAGAATTTGATGCTTTTTAGTCGCTATGTCGTGTCTGACTTTTTGCGACCCTATGGACTGTAGCCCACCAGGCTCCTCTGTCCTTGGGACTCTGTAGGCAAGAATCCTGGAGTGGGTTTCCATTTCCTTCTCCAGGGGATTTTCTGGACCCAGGGATTGAACCCTGGTCTCCTTCATGGGCAGGCGGATTCCTTACCACTGAGCCACCTGGGAAGCCCTCAGAAGAATGAGATGAAGTCAAAACACAGGACCCAGAGGTGGAGAACATGTTTCTGTGACACTGTCTTCCTAAGACATTCTCTCCTAAATGGCAGCTTTTCATCTGCGTTGGCCTGACAGGCGTCTCGGTGACAGCTCCAATGAATGGGCCTCCCACTGCTTGATGGAGCTGCCATTTTCAGATCGCACAGGGTCGGACACGAAGGAAGTGACTTAGCGTGCATGCCTTGTTGGAGGTCTTTCCCTGAAGGTTCCCCTTGCCTATGGGAACAAGCCGGCTATTGTCCATGCCGCCTGGGATCTAAAGAGCCAGTCCCGCCCTAAGTGAGGTATAAAGGGAACCAGCCAGAAACNATAATTTGCTCCAACTATTCATGTAGTTATTTTTAGTCCCTCGTAGTTTTATTTGTAATTTGTTGCTCAGGGAAATATTTATCTAGGTGCAAGCAAAGGGTCCCAGATCCCAGGTCCCAGCTTATCTAAATATATTACCTCCCAACTCATTTAAAAACATTGGAATTTAGTAACTTTTTATTCAGAATGTATACTTTCCTTGTAAGCTCCCATTTCTTTATGGAGAAATTGATTTCTTTATGGAGAAAATTCTAGATTTCATTCATTTCAGCATTTTCCAATATTACCCTTATCACGGAGTCAACCTATGATGACAGCCAAAAGAATTTAACTAAACCTATTAGTTGGATGATTTGGGGCAAATTATTTTAAGCTCCTGGATATTTTTGAGGTTGTGGCCTTGAATATCCCCAAGTTAACTTTCAGATATAAAGGTTTATTAACTTTAAAAAAAGTTCACCAAATATGCAATAAAAGGTAGAAATATGAGCTATTAATTACTAGTTTTTAAAAAATTATTTCAATAAATACTGCCAAACGGAGGATATGAAACCCAACTTTCTCTGTAAATCAAGGTAAAATATTCCAGGCTTCCTGTTATACTTGTTTTTACCAAAAATGAAACCAAAAAAGTCACTTAATCATCTACTAGAAAATTCTTTTCCATGGCTCTTGCCCCTGTTTTAGGAAACTAAGGCATTATTTCGGGCAGCACTAACAATCTCCAAATTACCATGACTTAGTGCAATAAAACTGTTTCTATAAGAATGCAATGTATATAGTGGTGGTTGGCAAGGGATCACAACACAGTGAAAGCCAGGAGACACTCACGCCATCCTGTGGCTCTGGCCTCAACTGCCGTGCCATGGAAGGTATTGCATTCACACGTAGATGAGCCGTGGGAAAGGGGAGCCTGGGCAGCAGCCCTAGAGAGGGGCGATGGCCGTTTCCATTGAGTTTGTGCCCTTGCTTCCTCTCCCTGGATATCTTCAGTTTAGTTCAGTCGCTCAGTCGTGTCTGACTCTTTGTGACCCCATGAACTGCAACACACCAGGCTTCCCTGTGCATCACCCACTCCTGGACCTTGCTGAAATTCATATCCATCGAGTCGGTGATGCCATCCAACCATCTCATCCTGTCATCCCCTTCTCCTCCCTTCATTCTTTCCCAGAATCAAGGTCTTTTACAATGAATCAGTTCTTCACATCAAGTGGCCAAAATATTGGAGCTTCAGCTTCAGCAGCAAGTCCTTCCAATGAATATTCAGGGCTGATTTCCTTTAGGATGGACTGGTTTGATCTCCTTGCAGTCCAAGGGACTCTCAAAAGTCTTCTCCAACATTACAGTTCAAAAGCATCAATTTTTCCAACATTCAGCTTTCTTTATAGTCCAACTCTCACATCCATACATGACTGCTGGAAAAATCATAGCTTTGACTAGACGGACCTTTGTTGGCAAAGTAATATCTCTGCTTTTTATCATACTAAGTTTGTCATAGCTTTTCATCTTTTAATTTCATGGCTGCAGTCACCATCTGCAGTAATACTGGAGCCCAGGAAAATAAACTCTGATGCTTTATTCCATTGTTTCCCCAACTATTTGCCATAAAGTGATGGGACTGGAAGCCATGATCTTCATTTATTGAATGTTAAGTTTTAAGACAGCTTTTCCACTCTCCTCTTTCACTTTAATCAAGAGGCTCTTTAGTTCCTCTTGCTTCCTGCCATAAGCATGGTGTTATCTGCATATCTGAGGTTATTGATATTTCTCCCAGCAAGCTTGATTCCAGCTTGTGCTTCATCCAGCCCAGAACTTCTCATGATGTATTCTGCATTTAGGTTAAATAAGCAGGGTGACAATATACAGCCTTGAGATACTCCTTTCCCAGTTTGGAACCACTCTGTAGTTCCATGTCCAGTTCTAACTGTTGCTACTTGACCTGCATACAGATTCCTCAGGAGGCGGTAAGATGGTCTGGTATTCCCATCTCTTGAAGAATTTTCCACAGTTTTTTTTGTGCTCCACACAAAGGCTTTGGCACAGTCAGTAAAGCAGAAGTATCTTAGCATTGTTTTAGCTTGTATTGCCATAGTTACATGTGAGAGTGAGATTTCCCCAATTTATTGACTCCTCCTCTATCAATCCACTTTTCATCCCTGTGGGTTTTTTTTCCCCTGGGAGCTAAGGTGCAGATATAGTAAGAATAGTTACTTTTCCTTATGAAACATTTTCTTCCAGTCTGTGGCTCAACTGTAGACATTATGTACAGTCCTTTTCATTCCACAAATGCTTTCAAATGTTAAGAATTTTAATTTTTAAAAAATTACACAGTCGAATTGAGAATCTCCACCCTTGCTTGATTTTTGCTTAAAGTGAACCTGGCCCTTTATCCTCCCTGTGGTCTACCTATTACTTTCAGCAGCATTTCTCCATATTCACTGAGAGACAAATCCAGAACAGTATTTGTTTTACAAAAGTTTTTTTTTTTTTTTTNGGACAGATTTTCCCCTCTCCAGGCCTCCCTGATCCCAGCTCTGTTTCCTCTTCACTCCATTCTGAGTCCTGACTCCGTCAGGAAGCCCTCTGCATGCATGAGTGCTAAGCTGCTTCAGTCGTGTCCGACTCTTTGCAACTCTATGGACTGTAGCACACCAGGCTCCTCTGTCCATGGGATTCTCCAGTCAAGAATACCAGAGTGGGTCGCCATGCCCTCCTCCAGGGAATCTTCCCAACCCAGGGATCAAACCCTCGTCTCTTACATTTCCTGCATTGGTAGGCTGGTTCTTTACCACTAGCGTCACCTGGGAAGCCCCAGGAAGCCTTCTGAGACCATCTCAACCCATGGATTCAAATTTCCTGCTCTTCAGTAGAATGATCGGTTCCTGGGTTCATTTGCTCACTTGTTTGTCCATCAGATGTTGATGAAGCCCCTCAAGCATCAGACACTATTCCAGGTGTCAAGGACACACGATGAACAAGTCACAGCCTCACCCTTTCAGAAGACACGGCCCCTTTACCACTCAAGTCGGAATGCAGAGGGACAGACACCATCACGGCAGTGGGTTGTCTTGCTTCGGGATTTGGCTGGAGCTCTGAGTCCTCTGAGGATGCTTTGGAGGTAAACTTGCAGAGGAAATCAAAGGCAAGGTTGGACAGGGCCTGGATCCTTGGCTACACTGAGATTTCATGAGATCGATCTCGGGTACATGACCTGGGCTATGAAAGGGAAATTGGTAGCAGAAACCAGGCAGAGTCTCCATAGTCATCCAGGGAGGAGATGGACCGGGTAGAGTCTCCTATCATCATCCAGGGAGGAGATGGACTAGGTAGAGTCTCCCATAGTCATCCAGGGAGGAGACAGTTCAGGTTTAGGTGAAGGCCCTGGTGGGAGGGCTGGAGAAAAGGACAGACCTGGTACTTCTTGAAATATTTATTTAGAAAGAAACCACAACAGTATCAGGACAGGAGAGAAGGAGATTTCTATTCGAAATTATGTTTTCAATGTTGTCTAAAAATGAAAACGATCATATCCATCTATTTGTTCTTTTATATAAACAATTAATTCTTACTATTTATTGCTACTTCTTATGTGACTGAGCACCAAACAATTGGTGCTTTCAAACTGTGGTGCTGGAGGAGACTCTTGAGAGTCCTTGGGCTGCAAGGAGATCAAACCAGTCAATCCTAAAGGAAATCAGTCCTGAATATTCATTGGAAGGACTGATGCTGAAGCTCCAGTACTTCAGCCACTGATGTGAAGAGCCAACTCATTGGAAAAGACCCTGAAGTTGGGAAGAATTGAGGGCAGGAGAAGGGGACAGCAGAGGATGAGATGGTTCCATGGCATCACCAACTCAATGGACTTGAGTCTGAGCAAACTCTGTGATACAGTGAAGGACAGGGAAGCCTGGTGTGCTGCAGTCCACGAAGAGGCAGAACACTGATACACCTGACTGAACGATAACAGATGGCAGTAAGGTGAAAGATCACCCAGGATTCAGTGAGCTTTGTCACTTATGAACTGAGCCTGAATCTTTCAAGAAGTAAACAAACTCCAGCCATTTTATTTCTTCTCTCTTTCAGAGATGTGCAATCATTTTTAGTGGATAAACCTCTACTACATTGCATTTTTCAAATCCTCATTGGTTCATTTTCTCTCAGTGCTGCTATCTCAAACTTTTCTCCCAAAGCATCTTTCCTGATTATTTGCCCCTTCATACATATTCTACAACCCAAGCCCCCTGCTTGCTGAACACCAGGAAGGGCTGAGGACAGGGATATGGTAATATTCAGGAAGAAGGGAGTCAGGCTCTTCTAACCTTGTTAGCCACAAAAAGATTTTCAGTTTCCCATCAACTTAGAAATGCAGCGATTGGAATTGGGTTCAAGCCTGCATCTTGCATCAGTGGAGATGGGTATTGTGATTGCTGTGTTGAAATGTGGGCTCAAATGCATTGGGGGTTTTATACTATTTTTCAAACTTCCAAATAGATAATGTCAGAACATTTCTGAAATGGGATACTAACACCAAGATATACGGCACCAATCAGCTAGTATCAGGCCAGCAGAGTGGAGGAGGAGCGTCTGGGAGACTCCTGGAGAATTTCCATTTCCATTCCCTGTGTCAACAGCTTGGCAACTTCCCTCCTAGATTGCTTTATGGCTTCGGGAGAAATTCTCTGTCGGCCCCGTGCTGTACTCAGCTCAGTGTTCAGAAGCCAAGGAATTAGATATGCTGTCATTGACGAAGCTGTTTATGAAATTATCCTTTTCTGAATTGTTCAAAAATCCAAAACGAGTCACACTTTGACAGTTTACGACAACGGTGAGAGGGTCCTGGGGATCTCCCGAGTGCAGATCTTGGCTGTTTGAAGCTATCCTGCTGAAAATGCAATTTCTTCTGGAGGCTTCTTCCAGCCTGCGATGCTCAGTTGAAAACTTTTGCCGTTTTGAAAGGATTTCTTCACTATGAGGCAGCCGACAAAGGTCATATTACAAATATGTTTCTGGGATGATAACATTTTGATTAGATATGCAAGAATCTTCTAGCCTTCCCTGGGATGTCATATTCTAACATTTTTCATTATTCTAAGAGAATCATGTCGGTTGATACTATTCCGCAATAAGAACTTGAATTTTGTGGCTTATTTTCTTTGCTGTAATGTGCCAGCACCGTGGGCATCGTTGCAGGGAATAAATGACTCTTCCCCAATAAACCAAATGCCTAAAGAAGCCCCTAGAGGAGGCAGGGATGTCCATAAAAGTTGAAGTAGATTTCATAATATGATATTCAATTTAGTATAATAAGTAGAAATCAAAAATAATCCAATACCCCAAATGAAAATACCTTTGCTACTAATCAAAGGGAGGTTGATTTTATACCAGAACCATGGCATTCTCCAGCTAAGAATACTGGAGTGGGTAGCCATTCCCTTTTCCAGGGGGTCATCCCAACCTGGGGATTGAACTTGGGTCTTTTGCATTGCAGGCAGATTCTTTACCATCTGAGCCACCAGGGAAGCCCAGATATGGTTTAATATGTGCCAAAGTAAATTTATTAAATTATCTATTTTCCTCATTAGTTACCTGAGAAGGAAACAGAAATCTCTCTATTTCTGTCTCTCTCTCAGCTTGAAAAATTAGCTCCTTAAAGATGACTACCAGAAAGCATTTATCAAAAGGCGATTTTGGTTCTGGAGTTTATCACGAAAAGGTCCGTGTGTGCACTTTTGCCGTTCTGCCTCGAAGATGCTCAGTGACAGAAAATATTTCAAAAACGGCACCGGTAAGTGGACGTCATGAATTGTGCTCTGATGCTGGTGTTGCTGGGAAAAACAAAGCCCTGATGCTCAGCATCAGAAGCTGAGTGAGAGACTGTTTAGGGTCTTGATAGATGACATCGTGGTGCACGGAAGAAAAAGTGGGCACTAGGCAGCAGATGGAAATGCCCAGAGGGTGGTAGAAACAGGCTCTGTGCTCCTGTTCCTCTGGGTTTGATGAAAAATCCTCACAAAGACAAGAGAGCAGGGAAAATGAAGAAAGATGAGCTGGCTCTCAATCCACAAAAGTGTTAAACACCCGTCATTTCAGAAAATGCGATGCTTTTCAGTGATGTCCCAGAAATCAAGATGATCAAATAGATGCCGCAAAATACATATTTACCAACATAAAACTTACAAGTCTCATTTTGGAAACAACTTTTGGGAATTTAGTTTAAATTCTTTTTTATTTTATCCCTAAATTTTTAATAACATAGAAATGAAAATAATTGGCATATAATCTGAGGCAATTTAATGGTTATGCTTTCATAAAATGTTCCTGCATCTGCATTTTATTTCATTCTTAAGCAAAATGTTCCTCAAGCAGTAAGTACAATTATCTGAATGTCTAATTCAAAAGACATGTTAATAATAAGATATTTTTTAAAATTTTAATTAGCACCCAAATGCCAGTTTTTCTAGATATGTTCCCCTCCCCAACCAGGGTCTGTGGCTACATGCAGCCTTTTCAGGTCGTCCCTGGATTCACGTCCAGTGATTGGAAGTGATGAACTATAGCTTCCTTCAAGCCAAACTCTGCCAACAGAGATTTCCGCTTGTGTTTGATAAGGAACCAAAAATAACCTTTAAATAATTGAATTCCTCAGCTTGCTTTGCTGGCATGAGAAGAAAGTAGCTGCCTCGCTCCCCAGGGTGGCTCCAGAGAGGAGACCCTGGCCCTCACCCTGGCTTCCTGCGCTTCCCGGCCTGCTGCGCTCTCCAGGCCCCTCGCCTGCACAAAGCCTCAGTGTCACTGTCTCTGAAAGAGACCCTAATAGCTGACTCACTGAAGGTCTGCAGCTGAACGCGGAGTGTGAGTGGGGCTGCCCACCACAATGCTCCCCGAACTGCACCCGGGGCCTCAGTTCTTGACTTCCTCCGTCCGAGCGGGAGGACAGTGACACTTGTCCAAAGGGCTTTCATATCAGGCGTCGACTTTTCTGGTAAATACTTCACGGGCCCGTCTCCGTCCCTCTCCTGACTCCAGGCCTGGCACCGGCAGTCTCTTCTGCATCTCCCCAGAAGTGCCCTTCCTCTGGAATGCCAGGGCTCTGCCAAGTGTCAGCAGCAGCCTCCCCGCCCCCTGCTCCCTGGGCCCTGGCACATGGTACAAGCTTCTCTTTGCAGACATCAGGTTGCAATGTGATTATTCCTGCAACTAGACCTAGCTGGTCTTACTGACTTTTGGATCTCTGGCCCAGACACAGATATTGCTGTGGTTCAGTCACTAAGTTGTGTCGCATCAGGCAGCCTAAATATTGGAGCTTCAGCAACGGTTCTTCCGATGAATATTCAGGGTTGATCACCTATCATCTAGAGAGTCCATTAATCTCGGAGCCCAGTATACTTGAGAATTAGCTGTGGACTCCCTAGTGTGCTATGTCATGCTAAGTCTCTTCAGTCTTGTCCAGCTCTTTGCAACGCTGTGAACTGTAGCCCACCAGGCTCCTCTGTTCATGGGATTCTCCAAGTAAGGATACTGGAGTGGGTTGCCATTTCCTCCTCCAGGGGATCTTCCCAATCTGGGGATTGAACCTCTGTCTCTTAAGTCTCCTGCATGGATAGGCAAGTTCTTTACCATTAGCACCTCCTGAGAAGGCCCGGACTCCCTAGTATGGAGCAACAAAAAACTGCAAGACTAATGATTCCAGAATCACCTTTAACGTCATGTTCACACTTCTTCCAGTTTAGTTTTTATCATACAGGCACGGTAGATGGCAGAGTGAATATTCAGTTACTATTTCCAGCTTGTTAATAATCAAGTTTCATGTTTCCAATCATCGACATTCTCAAGTGCTACAAATGAAAATCAAATTTGCAAGATGCAACACATTCAGGAAAGTCATATCTGCTCTTCCTCTCTCCGACCAAGAAAGACAAGTTTTTAATCAGGAGTCAACTCTGCAGTCTTTGGAGTTGGTTTAAACTAAGTCAGTGACTCTGATTCTTTTATTTGAAGAACAAATAGCAGGATAAAATTCCTAAGCCTTAGAAATACACCATCATAACTTGCCGCCAAAAGATTTTAAATTCCTCAGTTCAAAAGTGCTAACAGAGCCCTTTCTCTGTTTCTCTCTCTTTTTCACTTCCTCCCCCTCGCTCTCCTCTTTACTTTTTCCTTCTTTCCACCATCCTACATTCTTAAGAACTTGGAAAATTCTTAATAATTTTAATCTTTGGAGGATCAATAACTCTGTGCAAGCTGTACCTCTGCCATTTCATATCTGAGTGGCTTTGGACAGGTAACTTGACCTCTGAAAGTCTCACTTTCTTCACTATACAATAAATGTAATGATGTTTGTCTCACTAACTTGTGAGTTCTTAAAAGGATAACACACTTAAGAACAGGTAGTGCGGCATCGGTAGGATGCTTGAGTCTTAATGCAGCCAAGACTTGCGGTTACCAAAAAAGAGATGCACACCTCAAACTCGCCTATTCAAACAAAAGAATTCACTGTCACGCGAAAAAGTCCAAGGGTGGCTACCTTCAGATCTGGCTAGATTCAAGGTTCAACAGTGCGGTCTGGGCCACTTTTCTTTATCTTGATAGGATTCCTTCCTAGCAAAGATGGCCAAGTCACACGGTCCCTTCTTGGTACCCTAGCAGTGAATAACTGAACATCTACCCAGGCAAGAATCTGAGTGGTCCAACAGGCTGTCTGCTGGGAGATTTGCCACATACAGTGGAGACAGTAGCGCTTGAGAGAGCGAGCCAGGAATGCCCCCCCCCCATGAAACCAAGTGAACACACTCCCCGTTCTGGTGCTGCTTCCGCAAGTCAAAGACACAGTAAAGCAGGATGTAAACAGTACTAACACTCACTGCTGTGTGGTCTTGGCAAATTACTCAACTGTTCTGTTTCCTCATGAACAAAACTGTGATAACGATAACTCTCTATACTATCTACCCTATATGGTTATTGTGAGGATTCAAAAAGATGATGAGCATCAAAGACCCAGCCGAGGGGCTGCTGCGTAATAAGCCATTGATAATATTCAGCTATTGTTATTGTATTAATTTCTATGAGTCTTATCTTTCTAGGGTTTGAATAATGTAATGAATCCAATAAAGTGCTAATGAAGATAATCCCTAAGATGAAGGCACCCCATCGTAGATGAATTTAGGCGCCATCTGGCAATGCTCTGCTTGGCCTTAAGTGGTGGGGGTTCAATTCTAGGACAGCACCCTGAACTGGTACCAAGTGGTCTCCATCCGTTGAGCCCCACGAAAAAGGTCTCCTTGTCCACAGACTTTGTAGAAGATGCCACTCCACAGAATCAAGCCCATCTGGGCACTTGGTGGCAGAGAACACCTGTGCTCCCAAGGAGGAGAAGGGGCAGTAGCAAGCCCAGCAGCTCCCTTCCTGCCGCCCCACCCACCCACAGAGAGGGATGGAGAGTCGTGAGGACTGAAGAGACAGCATGTGAGCCGATGTGCCAGGTCCGGGCGCACGGTAGGCGGCCCATGCCCGTGAGCACGCAGGGTGCAAGCACGGTGGCTGCCTGCCTCTTGGCAATCCCGCCCTCATCACATCAGTTCTGCTGACCACACAGCTTCATGTGTCCCCTGGGATGGTACCTCACCCCCCAGCTGCTGTGATTGGTCCAGAGTGTGTCATAGTTACCTGTGTTGGGCCAATCAGAGCCCTTCCCTGTAATTTTCTTTTTCCCCCCAGGGGAAGCTGGGAGAGGGAGTTTGTTTCATCTCTGAGGAAGCTGAAAGGAGGTAGTGTTGAGGTCAAGGTAGAGATGAGGGTCATGCCTGGAGCTGAAGAGGAGAGAGC
Organism: Neotragus pygmaeus; assembly: GCA_006410875.1. Lineage (NCBI taxonomy): Eukaryota > Metazoa > Chordata > Mammalia > Artiodactyla > Bovidae > Neotragus > Neotragus pygmaeus. Next base: position 405,328 of record SJYV01039606.1, on the reverse strand, counting down.
TGGCCTCTCTGTTGCCCGGAAGCCCTCCTTCCTCCACTTCTCTGAGCTGCACTGGCTGACCTCCTCTGAAAAGCCCTTTATTTGCATGGCTTATTAAATGGCTTCCTAGTTGCCTCAGAAAGATCTCTGAAAACTGGTAGAGGCCCCTCCCTGGGAGAGACCGTCTCCAGCCTCACAACTCTCCTCCCTTTCCCACCAGGAGTGAGAACTCGGTCTCTTCCTGTCCAGTGGCCTCCTGGACCAAGGAGGGCTTCATCTCTAGGGGCTGCTGGTGAGACAGATGGAGAGACCACTCCCAGGACCTCTCTCATCATTACTGACTCCCCAGATTCCGCTGGGTCATCTCATGCTAACAGATAAAGGGACAGCTGGGCAGAGAGCCCCCTGCACCAGTCTCACCATCAGTTTTGTCTCTCACGTGGCTATTACTGTTTCCAACTTTGCCCAGTGTTACTTTATACCAATGGGCTTCTCTGGTGGCTCTGACGGTAAAGAATCTGCCTGCAATGCCAGACACCTGGGTTTGATCCCTGGGTTGGAAAGATCCCCTGGAGGAGGACATGGCAATCAACTCCAGCATTCTTGCCTGGAGAATCCCCATGGACAGACGTGCCTGGAGGGCTACAGCCCATGGGGTCGCAAAGAGTTGGACATAACTGAGCAACTAAGCATAGCACTTTAAATCAATAGCTCACTGCACTGGAGATAGATTGAAGACGCTCCCCCTCGAGGGAAGACACCACTTTTCCTTCTTCGGATTAATATTTTGGAGGCTGAGACAAAATGCTTGGTATGGCTGGTTTTCCTGTTTGCTTCTCCTTCACAGTTTCCCAGGAAGACGAGAACAAAGACAAGTCACCATCTCAGCATTTAATCCCCACGTCTCTGGCTTTAATTTCCAAGTCACAAAAACCCAGGCGCATCCGGCTCATCCCAGAAGGGCAGAGGTCAGGGGAGACCTGCCTCCTCCTGGCGGCCCAGGTGCATACTCCCCAGCACTTCACACCACTTAAAAGATTCTGCCCAAACTGCCAACAATGTGTTACCAACAGAGCCCTACCCGAAAATGGATCAAAAACACTTTGTAATGAGTGAAGGAGCTGCTTTCAAAAGGGCCGGCATCTAACAAAATCCTGGGTCCTGAGTGACCCACATCCGATGGCCGACTCAGGGTGGGAAAACTCCCCCCAGTGTTCACATTGGCAGAAGTGGTTCTTTATGCAACTTATGCAAACATATTCTTCCTGAATACAAGTCAGGAAAAGCTGACTTGTATTCACTCATTTACATATATATTTAATTACCTAAAGTCACCACATTTTGGAAGGAAGGGTATGTAAGATTCAGATGTTCTCTGTCCAACAATTACTGGACAACTGGATCCAAGGTCTGCAAAAAACAGCGGTCTTTCACCTATGTGTGTTGGGTGTTGGGGGGAACAATGAAAATGTTGCCACTCACTGTCTTCCAGGCCTTTCCTTACATCAAGCCTTCAACCCCAGCAGGGACCCTGGCTGTTCATCAGGTCTACTACACGTGGGGCCACCCACTGCTCAGGGCCAGCACGCAGGAGATCTTTGGTGCGGGGAGGGGCCTTTGGTGCCGCCCCGCTGCCCCAGCCACAAACCCCATTTCCTCATCTGTCTGCATCACTCAGCTGTGCGCGCGTGGGGGCCGTCCCATTAGACACAGCATCTCCGGCCCTGCAGCAAGCAGGCCAGCTGACACAGGTCTCAGGGGCAGTCTTGAACAGAGGCCTCCTGCTGCCTCTGGAGGAGCCCTCCGGAACCCAAGGTGACCCTGCAATAGTTCCAGCTGTCAGCAGAAGCACCCAGGGGCCCCTGGGCAGAAGGACTTTCGCCTCTTTGTAGGAATGCAAGAGCTGAGCCCAGGTAAGGCTGCACCTGCCTTCCTCCACCTGCTCCCCTCCCCCCTGCAGAAGGACGGAGCCCAAGGCCCCTCCCCCTCTTAGAAGACTTCCTGTGCTGCAGCCACACCAAACTGGCTCCAGCTGTGCCGAGCACTAGTGCAGAGCAGAGTGTAATCAGAGACAACCTGAGCCCACCCCCAGGTCCTGAGGGTCTCCTTTCCCCGCCTCCAGAACACCCGGTGCTCCTGTCCTCTCAGGCTGGTTGACCACATCACCCAGGTCTAGGATGCTGACTCCGGCCAGCTTTTGGCTCCGACTTTTACAGAACACTGGGGCTGAGAAAATCAATTGTGTTAATAGGCGACGCTCTCCACTGGAGATGCGGTCCTAAAGAAAAGCGTATGTAAAACAAAGTGGCAAGTGGTGAGCTCTGTAATGTTTTTTTTTGTTCCAAGACTTTCACACGTTTGTCCAGAGTTCAGGGCTTTCAAACCACACAAGGTTTTAAGTGATCGTTATAAAATCCCTTCTTTTCCCAAAGGCAGGGTAGTAAGGATTAAGTTTGACTACTGAAGACAGCTTTGTTGTAAATGGTCTCTAATGTCACAAAGCAGCTTGGAAAGAGAGGCTTATTAAACAAATTTCTTGGGTTGCAAATCATTGGAAGCAATCACATGTCGTGTTCATTTGTTTAACCCAGTACCCATTTGTATGTTTAAAAAATGATGCAAATGAACACTGTTTCCAGGGCCCACAAGAAAGCTGGCTTATGGTAAAGGACATCTCGGGAGGCCTGTGAAGAAATCAGAGTGAAGGTGAGCGCAGGCTTCTGGGGTTTTCCACCTCTTTTGTAAAAAGTCATTCATGGGAACCCGTGTCCAGAGAAGAATGGGTATGATTTATTGATCTGAGGATGGCAAAGCCCAAAGGAACCTCACCGAGCTGTGCAACGCTGTCATCCTACAGCGAGATCAGGTAGCCTTCAAAGCAAGATGGCATCCTGCGTGTCCCGAACCCCGTGATCCTCACACAGTAGGCTAGCTCCCTGATTGGGAGCCATCCTTGTGCTTGGAGATGAGGGTTGGGTGTGATGGGACAAAGGCATGAGGCGAAGGGGAGCTTCTGAAAAAAATGATTTGAGTTTTTGAAAATTATCACCAAGAAGGAAAGAACTTACCCGTAAGTACAGGGAATGCTCTGCTTGGGGGAGAGTCGCATTCTAGATGGAGTCTTAGTCTGTGGCAGGACCAGTCCTTGGTGGTGGCCTTTCCTGTGTCCTCCCTTGGCTTCTGCCCCTGGAGTCTTCCCCGTGGAGGTGGCTGGAGCATCTCTCAGCCTCTCCAGGAGGGGGTCCTGCTGAGTGTAGCCAGGTGCCCGCCTGGCCACTGGATGCTGCCCTCCCCTTACTCTTTCTCACCTATCTTCCCCAACTCCACATAATCCACTTAAACAGGCACCAAGATGGTCTTTCTTTCCTGGGGTGAGAATCAGAGATGCTGATAATGGCTTAGGAATTCATATTAAAATACTATTCAGATAAAAAGAAAAGTAGAAAAGTAGGATACATGTATGGACTGTCCAACTACATCCTAGTACACCTGTTAGGATGTTGGTAAGCATCTTGATCCAGCTTTTGTGTTATCTTCCCTCTTCAGTTCTGTTGGGATTCCAGTTCTGATTGGGTTCTGGTAGGTACAGATTATAGGAAGACTGGTGTTTTCTTGTCCCTGATGTTTATTAGCCCTATGTGCATGCCTACATACAGAGGATTATTACAAAGATCCTCTAAGTCGTGTCTGACTCTACCCCATGGACTGTAACCCACCAGGCTCCTCTTCTTCTGTCCATGGGATTTTTCCAGGCAAGCATACTGGAGTGGGTTGCCATGTCCTCCTCCAGGGGATCTTCCCGACCCAGGGATCGAGACCAGATATCCTGCATATCAGGTGGAGTCTTTACCGACTGAGCCACCAGAGAAGCCCCAGAGATGGTGACTTCGAGGATCAGAGAAGATGAAAAAACGTTCTAAAGTTTCACAGTGAGCTAACAGAAAAAAACCAGAACAAACAGCAAACGTGCTTTACTTTGCCGGTCCTTCCTACCCCGCAGGAGCTGAGACAGCGCCCAGGGAGCACAGGAGGGAAGGCGCTGCGGCCCAGCTCTTGCAGGGTAGGAAAGACCAGCAAAGTGATCACGAGGCCCTGGCAGCGAGGATAGAGCCGGCCTGCCAGCCAGCCTCAACCTGCCAGGCGCCGGTAACCGGCCTGCGAGCCTGTGCAGAGTGGGGTGGCGGCCCGGACGCCGCTGCCGCCGAACTGCGCATGCTCCAACCTAGTAAGGCGCGCGCCGGCGGTGAGGCAGGGCCCACCCTCGGTCCCGCCCCGTCACTCTCGNTCCTGGCGTGCTGCGATTCATGGGGTTACAAAGAGTCGGACACGACTGAGCGACTGAACTGAACTGAACTGAACTGAATTGCCTTTCATAAGAACTCAATCTCATTTCCTCTCATCTTTCTAGACAATCATCCTACCCCCCCACTTTTTTTGAGTTAATTTCTGCAGTGTTTACTCACTCATACATTGATTTAGTAAACAAATATTTATTGAACACCTGCTGGTGTCAGGTTTTGTTCTGGGTGCTGATTTACTTCAGTAAGCCACAGAAATCCCAAGCCCTCAAGGACTTACTTGAGTTGGCTTGGGGGCAGGCAGACAACGAAACATAAACGACAGACAGATGACATCCAGTGGCAATGGGGCTAGTGAGAGCAAGCACTACTTGCTTAAATCATTGATGAGAACAGCTGGAAGACAGGGAAAGGAGGGAGTGAGGTGTGTGCCAAAGCGCTGCTCTGATGGTTAGCCAAGTTTATATGAGGCTGTCATTCATCTGCTCACATCTTGATTATTTTATTTGCTTACTTGTCTGTCATAAGTGACTAGCTGGCTTCCCCACCCAGCAGCAAGCACCTCACGGGTGAAGGCATGTCATTCATTTCTAGGGCTAGCCTCGGCCTCACTGTGGGTGCTGAGTTAGAGCTTGTTGAATGAATGGACAAGCACACCCCTGATGGTGTGGCTCTCGGATGACTGTATGTTTCTGCTGTGAACCAGCCAACCAGCCAGCCATTCTCCCAAGTGGGGCATTGCAGGTGACCTGGAATTCCTGCCCTTGCTGCTTCTCTGTCGCTGACTGACCAACTGGCTGAATAAAACTTTTCTCTTTTTCGGCAGTCGTAGGTCTTTGTTGCTGTGTGCAGGCTTAGTTGCATGTGGGATCTTAGTTCCCCAACCAGGGATCAAACCCACATCCTCTGCCCTGTAGGCAGGTTCTTAATCACTGGACCACCAGGGAAGAGCCTGAATAAGACATTCCTTTAATCCCTATTTAGTGGATCTCTCCTCTTTGGAATCAAGTTGGTTTCTTTGTGTTACAGTTTTTATTTTCTTAAAACATGCTTTCTGAATTTAAGACCAAGTCTGGGAAAGAAAGGAGAAAAACCTCTGTTCCTCACAACTTGAGTCCCGGAGTCATGACATCCGAATGAAGTGTGGTGTTTGAAGGAAGCTCAGGAGAGCACCCAGGCCAAGTGAGGCTGTGCCGTGAGACACAGGGGCGATGGCAATGGTCCTCTAAGGGAAACTGGATCCCTATTAAATCTGCTTCCTCCGTACTTAATGTCCTAACATGGAAAGAACTAAATTAATCCTCAGTTAAGTACCCAGTCTAAAAGTAGAGGACAAGACAATGAAGCACTTTAAAATATTTTTATTAAACATTTGTATAAAGTAGAGCAGTGTTAATGCAAGATGTTCCGACATGGCCTCCACTCTAGCAGGATTCTTGCCTTTGTACTTCAGACCAACGGATGGACTGCCACTGATACAGCTGTCTGGTTGCGATGGTAGCTGTGTTTATAAATGGTCAGCTGTGCTGTGAATATATTTAGCTTGTGCTAAATGCCCCTGAGAGAATGAATATCATCTGTTTCCAGTTTAATTATGTTTTGGAGCATGGTACGCTTTTTCCCAGATGAATAAATACCAAGTCTTTTTCACTTCCAGAGGAAAGTCAGGGTTTGATTCTGAAATTCAAGTTACCAGACTCATTAAGTCAAATTAAAATGGAATATAAAAAGTTGTTTGATTCTATTTATAGATACTTGTCAAAATACCACTCAATGAAAATGTGATGTTTTAGATAAAAAATTAGATGCAAAAGCTGACACCAGAAACCATATCTTTCATCATTAGCATTGATAGATGGTATGATCAGGTAGTTAGAAATAATGGTTAAATGGTGTTGGTAACTGTACAGTATATTTATATCACATTAAAAACTTTTAAAGCAGTTTTTATCCAAATGTTCTCAGACTTTTCATATCATAGACCTTGAAGTTTGTGTATGCATGCCAAAATATGTACAGTGACTATTTTAAGCACTGTCACCATTAAAAAAAGATTCACTTCAGCCTTCTGAAAAAGCTAATTTGGCTGGCTCTATTTATTTGTTCATAAGCCATAAACTTCCTGATAGAGATCTTGAAGGAAAAGAACCAACTTGAAATGGATATCAAAAGAGATTTTATTGTGATTATACAAATTCCCCAAGTATTGTGATCTAGTGATAGCAGATGAGTGCTCCAAAGTTAGCCCACTGCTAACTAATGGTCACGCTGGGGATAGACCCTAGGATTCCTGACTCCTACACCTGTGTTCTTTCTACCTAATCCTCTTGTCTCCCTGACACGATCATTTGAATTAGCAAGATATGCATGTAATCTACAAACTTTCTCTTCCATCTCAGTTTCAATGAAAGTAGATGTTATATAAATAACAGTGTGTGTGTATATATATATATATATNGGCAGCGGGGGGTGGGGGGATCACTGGAGGGTGGCTGCGCCTGGCAGGGGGCTGTTGAAATTTGTTGCAAGAACGGTTACTTAGAACCAAATGCAGGTTCTGAAATGAAACATTCCTGAAATGCAGCATTATCCGCCTCTCTGACTGCTGGCGTGGTCGCCTTCTGCCCCAAGAAGGACAGGCTCTGGAGAGCCGTGTGTTCTGTCCGTCCTGGGCAGCCAGTGGTTTAATGGGGCACGGGACATTTCCGGGCTGACGCTGGGGACCCCAGGCAGGCTGAGTGGTTGAGAGCCCTGGACACGCTCAGTCCTGGGTTGGGGGTGACATGCTTGCTGGCGCCCCACCACCAGCTTGAAACCACGTGGGCCCTGAGTCACAATCAGGAGTTCAGTTTCCCTAAACTAAAAGTACGGGCTTTAAAGACTTCCTCTTAGGTGTTCCTAACCTGTTTATTTCTGCCTTGAGTGTGATGAGAACGTGTCCTGGAGCCGCTGTCCTGTCCTGGTGGACTGAGAACCTGCTGCTGTCCAGGGGTATCCTCTGGACCGTTTGTTGGGCCAGAAGGGCCCCCTAAGGTCACAGTTCTGATTTCCTCATGGTGTTCTCTCTCTCTCCAGAGGCCACCTCTGGGCCTGGGGTGCTTTTACACATGGCTGTGGACAATCCAGGCGGGGTGGATTCTGGAGAAGGTTAGTGAGAGACTCTTTTGCGTTGGCCGGAAGTCGTGTTTCCCGTGGTTTCAGACGTGGAAGCAGCTGTCTGACGTGCCTCAGTCCTGCCCTGGCGCTCGTGTTCTTAGGGGAATTCCGAGGCCTGGCTGTGCGGGGGTCTGCTCCGTTCTGCTCTCTGGGTGCCCACTGCCGCCCTGTTCCAGTCTGCTCTCTGGGTGCCCACTGGTGCCCTGTGCAAGGCTCAGCACAGCGGGGCCCTGGCGCCGGCTGCCCGGGGCTGAGCTCGGCTGGAACGTCACTGTTGGAAGCCAGGCAGGTTCTCTGCGCGGGGCCAGGCCGGCTCTGTCAGCTCCCAGGTTGGAGGCTGTCTCTTGGGGTGGAGAGCAAAGTCCGCGTGGACACTGGGTTCAGGTGGCTGACCTTTTCCAGCCCTGTCTCTCCACCACCGGTGGAGGTGCTGCCTGGCTGCAGCCTCAGCCGCCCGGGTCCTTTCTGCCTGGTGTGCCCCATGCCGTCTGCCTGCTTCTGTCCCTGAGACTGCTGCCCCACGGGGCCCTGTAAGCTGGGCACCCAGGCAGACACAGGGAGCAAGGACCACACCCTCCTCCTCCTGTTGGAGGCAGTGGTGCAGGGATGCTCCAAGGGGACCCCTCTTTCCTGCCAGGCCCCAGAGGAACACGAGCCTGCGAGGCTTCTGTTGGCACCACTTTTAGCCCCAAGGCCCTCCACGTTTGTTCTGGCAGCTTCTCTCGAAACCTGTGCGTCAGCTCTTCTCAGAGTGAATGGGTGGGAGGCCCCAGAGAGTCTTGCCTGGGGATCCTCTTCTGATTCAGCCTGATCGTAGACCCTGTCTGCTCCCAGGCTCTCCCCGAGTCCTTCTCACGGCCCTGCCCTTCTGGAAACCTCCTCAGCCCCTGTAGTGTCTCCTCCCCTCGGGCCCATCACACATACACTCGGGTTTCTGATTGACTTGTATCGTTCTTGTCTCTTGGTGCTGGCATTCTGTCTTGGAAACTGTCCGTGGCCTGGTGTGGGGCTTCCGCCTGACGCAGGGCCCAGCGAAGGATGCAGGGCACAGGTTTCTGTGGACAGAACATGCCCCTACAATCCACCTGTTGAAGCCCTGAGCCCCACTGTGACTGTACTGGGAGATGGGGATGTTAGAGGATTGTTTAGAATAAATGAGGTTGGAAGAAGGGGCCCTGATCCAGTAGGATTGGTGGCCTTATAAGAAAAAAGAGAGGGTGATCTTACTGGCAGCACGTGGCTTCCTACAAGCCAGGAAGAAAGCCCTCACCAGAAACCAAATCAGCTGGACCCTTGATCTTGGATTTGCCAGTCTCCAGAACTGTGAGAAAATGAATTTCTGTCTGTTAAGCCACTTAGTATGTGATATTCTGTTATAGCAGCTCGATCTGACTAATACAAGGTGAGGTGCAGACTAAATAATGTTACTTCAAAAGCACAGAACTCATGAGGGGTTTGTATATGAAATTGGCATTTGGAGATAAAGATAACTTGGTAATCAGTGTTCAAAATAGGACTGTTTGCAGGTTTAGCTCTTAGCATCCTGAAAGATGTGTGTATCAGAATAAAAGAAAACAGGATGAACAGAAACCCAAGTCTTATTACCAGGATCCCAGAGGTTTTAGAAAGGAAATCTGGCAGATTTGGTCAAGACACCAGAGGGCCGGTGGACCGTGGACAGGCCTGGTCTTATCCTGGTGCCGGGTGGACCCTGGTGGAAAGCAGTCAAGGCCCCAGGCCCTGAGGGAAGCTGGGAGGTGGGACTGGAGTAAATGCTGGATGACTGGGTTTCTTAAACATGAAGAAGGGTAATAGTACTGGCCCACAGCCTCAGCTTGTTGGCTGGGGGTTTCTGTTGCTTTTTTATTTTTTCTCGATTCTGGGTCAGTTCGTACTCTGCTCCTGCTGGAACCCAGGAGCATCACGTGGTCATTCTGCTGGGCTCTAGCGAGGATCCTGAGACCATGCAGTTTGCTGCTTTTCATGCTAGTTGTCTTCAGGATTTTTGGAGGTCTCTGTAGAGTTGGGGACTAAGCAGGCCGCTTCTACCTGGAAGCCTGCCAGCCCACACTTGTGCCAGACTGGCCGCCGTTAAAACTGTGGCCATCGGTGACGGGATGTAGTAAATAAAGGCGGGAGACTTAGATTTGCTTCTGCCTAGGTCGCCAGTCTGCCAGAAACCACAGTATGTGTTGTGGTTCTGCAGAATTTCTCAAACGTGTGGGTATTTTTAGGATTGTTGCAAGGAACACTGAAGTTGTGAACTTTCGCCATTTCTGAGCTTTGACCCTTCGCATCTTCAGAGGATAACCAGCACCCTGCTCCCAGGTCCACTCGGGGCCCAGTGGTGGCTGGGAGAGACTGCTGTGCTCCAGCGGCGGGGAGGCTGAGCTCTGGGGCCGCGCTGGGTGCTGTGCTCAGTACCGTACTGTGGACACCTGAAATGTGGGTTTGGATCCTCAGTTGTGTTTTATTTATCAGGCAGCTATGCTTGTCATTTAATTCCGTACTGAGAGTCTAAGAATATGATTAACCTGGAGGCCCCTCTTGTAATTATTAGTGATTGATTCTGTTTAACCTTGAAATCAATAAGAGGGGCCTCGTGGTGTGGCATGCAGTCCGTAAACGGGGCTCTGTGACAGTTGTCGTACCGGTTTGTCCCCAGAGCAGACTGGCTGGAGCCCCAGCATGTGGCCCGCTTCGTGTACCTGCTCTGGTCCCCAGAGCAGACTGGCTGGAGCTCCAGCATGTGGCCCGCTTTACGTACCTGCTCTGGTCTCCTGTGTTCCTTGCGGGACTTGTGCTGGTACCGCAAGCGCCGCCAGCGTGCCCCGCCCCCGGTGCCAGGCGGGGACGTGCAGTCATTGGTCTGGGAGCGCAGCAACATGAAAACACTTGAGGCTGTTCAAAGTATATTTTACAAGTGTGCATTGGGCCCTCGGGATGTTATATCGAAAAGCCCAATTGTACAGTTACCATGGGAACCCAGTTAGAATAGATTGCTTGATTTTGGGGGGACGGCGGTCTTGCGTCTTGACCAGAAATCTAATGAGTTTTAACTGTTTTCACGTTCCTACACTGACTTGCTCCACCAAAGCATTATTTCTTCACCCTCCTCCTCGTTTCCAGCTTTAAGCTGAAATATAAAAAAGTTCTCTAGTGGTGGTTCAGGAGCAAGTCTCCTAGAGAGATGGGAAAGTCTGTGCAGATGGTAGCGGTGGAGGTGGCAGCCAGTGTTTAAGGAGATGCGGCAAATAGGCATTTTCCTTTGATAACACAGGGTGCTCTCATGTCCCTCTCCTTGTGCTCTGGGCGTTGGGTGGGGAAACAGGTGTGCACCTCTGCTCTTCCCCATGTGTTTGCAGGTGGGCGATCGGGTTCTGAAAGGCCCTGGGTTTTCCGGATGGAGACGGCAGGTGGATGGACAGGGTGAGATCACAGGACTCTTCCCTCCACACCTATATTCCTATCACTGGGCTCAGCAACTTGACACTCCTAAAACTTCCTAGAGGCTCCAGAGTCATACATCAATACAACGTTGAAAAAGTTTTAAATATTTACTAGTTCATTTAAGCAACACTAAACATTTTTGTTGCTCAAGTGTTGTATTTAATATGTTCTTACTGCCTTTGCCTCCCTGTTCTATAAATTATAGGAAAGGAGTGTTGAAATCACCAACTGTTGCTGGAGATTTGTCTGTTTCCTATTGTGTTCTCTGTTCTTGCTTCATCTGTTTCAAAGTCCTTTATTAGGTGCGTGCATATTTAGAATTTTTACGTCCTTTCGGTGAATTAACCCTTTTACTCTTAATGGCCTTCAGCCTCAATTTCCTTCTTTTGAAATCATGTGTTTGATATTCAGATAGCCACTCCAGCTTTCTTTCCATTACCGTTTCTAGGGTGAATGTTTCCCCATTCTTTCACATTTTATCTTTACATTTAACACGTTTCTTGTAGACAGCTTGCTAATCATAAGGTCTTTTTAAAATGGAAGTGTTCAGACTACTTACATGTTATGTAATTACCAGTGTGGCTGGGTTCAAGGGCACCACCTTGATATTTGTTTTCTCCTTGTTCTGTTTGTTCCTTCACTCTTCTCCCTCCATTTCCTGCCTTTGTTCAGACTATTTGAATATATTTAAAGAATGACTTCAATTCACTGCACATGCACATTGGCCCTTATTGGCGCGAGGGTGTGTGATGGTCATGATCAGCTCATCATAGGCTGCATTCACATCACATTATTCATTGTCACGTGCGGTGTAAGAACCTTCCATGAGTATGTTTCTATTTCTCTCATCCTGTTTTGGGGGGATTATATTTATTTAGTATGTTTTATTTCTACCTATGTTCTAAACTCCAAAATATACTTTTATTATTTTTATTTTAGGCAGTCAATTGTCCTTTAAAGAAATTCAAATTGAAAAAAAAACCTTTATATTTATTTGCATACTTATCACTTGCATGCTGTCTTCTCTTGGGAAACCTGAATTTCCATCCTAATGCCTATGGAACTTGCACCAGTGTTTCTCAGATAAAGGTCTGCTAGTGTACGAATTGGCTTACTTTTTTTGTTTTTGGAGTAAGGCTTTATTCTGACTTTCATTCTTGAAAGATATTTTGCCTCTCACAGAATTCTAGGTTGACCCTTTTCCCCCATTTTCGGGCTTTAAATATGTTCCATTGTGTCCTGCCTTGCATAGTTTCTGATGATCAGTTTGCTGTTCCTCTTAATCTTGTGCCTCCGTGTGAGACCGTCTCCTCCCCAGGTGCCTCCGTGCATCACCGTCACCGTCTCCTCCCCACATGCCTCTGTGTGAGACCGTCCCCCACCGCGTGCCTCCGTGCATCACCGTCTCCCCCCGCCACGTGCCTCTGTGCATCACTGTCTGCGTCACATGGTCTACTGGACCATGTGCTAGTAGAGAAAATTAAATATGGCAGGAAACCAGACCAGGGGTAGCTTGAAGGGAACGTGTCAGTCGCTCAGTCGTGTCTGACTCTTTACAACCCCCAGGCTCCTCTGTCCATGGGATTCTCCAGGCAAGAATACTGGTGTGGGTAGCCATTACCTTCTCCAGGGGATCTTCCCGATTCGGGGATGGAACCCATGTCTCCTGCATTGCAGGCAGATTCTTTGGCATCTGAGCCACCAGAGAAGCCCGAGGATAGCTTTCGCGGGTCCAAATGAATCTGAAATGGAGCCTACAGGCGGCCATGATGAAGAGGGAAGAGGGTGTGATTAGTAAGTGACTGTCACGATTCAGGAGAGAAAGACCTTTTCCTGTGGAGGAATTTGTCTAGGAATTTTAGAATAAGGGATGGGAAGCGATTTATTGTTGGCTTTAAAAAATGCAGGAATGGTTTGGTTTGATTTTGTTTTGTTGTGAGTCCTCAGCGGAAGCCAAGCGTATCACTTCGTTGCTCAGGGACCTAAGAAGGACGGTCCAGGCGGATCTCACTGCTGACCTCCTTGACCCAGGGGCAGGGCCCAGGGAGAGGCCCGACCGCAGGGGGTGTCTCAGGGCGGGTCTGTGTCACCCGATGTCCTGTGGAAGCAGAGGGCCGCCGCACGGTGGTCGTTGGAGCCATCCCACTTGGTCTTGCTCAGCCCTGACTTCTGGTGGACCTGAGAGGCGCTGGGGGAGAGTGGAGCACCCCAGGGGAGGGCTGCAGATACGGCCGTTCCTCGTCTGATCTCTGCGTCCACTTGTCTCTGTCGAGAATGGCCCGCCCCAGCAGCCCCTGGCCACCTGTGGCTCTTGCTCCTCGCGGTGGCCTCACCTCCTGGGCTCTGGTGACATCTCATCTTCCCAGCATCCTCCGGGATGAAACGTGGGAGCAGCCAAGTCCTGAGGGGGCTCACCTTCTCCTGCTGACCTCGCGATGTTCCCGTTCCTTGTATGTCGGCCTACTTCCTGTGTTTAAAGGGCCTGAGGGATTTCCTGCTTATGTTAGGTAGATCCAGGTCAAGGATGCGAGTGACTCATGGGTGAGTGACACATAGGTGTTTGGTGATGTTGGGAGAAACAAGTTGAGTTTCTGTCAAATTTAAAGCATGTTATTTGGGGTTTTACTGCAAAGGAGGGGCTTCCCAGGTGGCTCAGTGGTAAAGAATTCTCCTGCCAATGCAGGAGACCTGGGTTCGATCTCTGGGTCAGGAAAATCCCCTGGAGAAGGGAATGGCAACCCACTCCAGTATTCTCCGTGGGAAATCCCACGGAGAGAGGAGCCTACATGATTTAGTGACTAAACCACCACCACCTCCAAAGGAGGATAATTCCAGCCAGCTCCATGTGGAAAGGACAGAATTGGGAAGTCAGAGAATTAAGTGCATTTCCAGTTCAGATGACTTTCCTCTCGTTACCCTGTGATTTTAAATGTGTGGTGTCAACAGAAAGGTGGTTTGCTGAGGACTCTCACGTTGGTGTTTCACGCGATCTAAGAGGAGACCAGACCGTGGAAGAGTGCCTTTCTCCCAGCTGAATCTACAGCCACTGCAGATGTGTCTCCAGCCTGCCTGGACCTTCATCGCTGATGTTTAATAGAGCTTAAGACAGCATGGGCTTCCCTTGTGGTTCAGATGGTAAAGCGTCTGCCTCCAATGCGGGAGACCCAGGTTGGATCCCTGGGTCGGTAAGTTCCCCTGGAGAAGGAAATCGCAACCCACTCCAATATTCTTGCCTGGAGAATCCCATGGACGGAGGAGCCCGGTAGGCTACAGTCCATGGGGTCGCAGAGTCGGACACGACTGAGTGACTTCACTTCACTTCACCTCAAGACAGCATTAACCCCCGTGTTGCCATCTGGCCATGCAGAGAGCTCTGTGTGAGAACTGAACCCCTTGTCGGGGGGCTCGTGTGACCTGATCCACACGTGGTGCTGCAGGCCGGACTGCCTCCGCTGTGCTTCCCTCACAGCCCTGTGCACACCTGGGAAGGTCAGAGTACATGTGAGCGTGCGCCTGAAATGAACACAGCATCGCCGATCACCTGTAAGCTAAGGTGAAGTCGCTCAGTTGTGTCTGACTCTCTGCGACCCCGCGGACTGTAGCCCCCCAGGCTCCTCCATCGATCACCTGCACTCCCATGTAAGCTAAGCATTAACAGAGAGTGCCCGTGCTCACACAGGTGTGTGTGGGCGTGGGGGTTGCTTCGGGGGCGTGTCTGCCCTCACGGGCGTCACACGAGCATTGGGAGCGCGTGGCCGTGACCGCTCTGATGTTGCCCAGTGCATCCCCCACTGCACGGGTGCCTTCTGTTGCGTGTGAGGGCTCACAGTGCCCCAGTGACGCCGCGTGTCTGGAGTTCTTCTGGAACGAAAGGGGAAGTGCGTTCACTCACAAAGTTTGCAGTTACATATGAAGTTTAGTCTGCACGTACAGATAACCGTAGTGTGCTGGTTTCCAACTGGAGACGAGTCTGTTTTTCTCAGTCTCAGGTGGTTGAGTTTTGGAAGCTTCTCTTAGCACAATATTCAGCTTCTGGAAAAAGTATCCATGGCTGTTTCCCCTCTCAAGGTGCGCCTTTCCAGGCTTTGTCGGTTTTCCACTTTGTGGCATTTTGACCTCAGGGCTCTTCGCTACATTAATTTGATCTTCCCTGTTCTTCTGATGCAGATGTTTCCTTTCCTTCTTTCTTTCCCTCCCTCTTTGGTCCTCCCCTTTTTCACTTTTTAAAATTTTGTGTTGTCTGAAACCCACTCAGGAGCATATGAGATACACGTGTAAGCCGTGGAGTGAAAGTCAGGAGCAGGACACCTGTCGCCTCCTCACCAAGTGGGGTCTGTCTGGGTGCTTCCTCTCCTCCCTGGGCGCTTCCTCTCCTCCCCAGCCCTGAGCAACACGCCAAGTGCTCAGTATTTTGTTTCATCAGTTTAAACATTTCATTTCATTTTCTTCTGGTTTCTGAGGCTTCTGTGGAGATGTCAGCTGTCAGCCTTGTTGACCCTTTGAAGGTAGTGGGAACTTTTCACTCTGGTTGCTGTTAAGATTTTTCTCTCTGGTTTTCCATTTCTCTGTGGTTTGGAAATAATTAACTGTGTGGTTAGTTGTGAGTTTTCTTAATACTGAACCCTGTTTGGAGTTTGCTGACCTTGAATTGCGGGGTTGGTATCTGTTATTTGTTTTGGAAAATTCTCGACTCACTGACTCATATATATCCCTTCTTTATCCGCCTCCTTTCCTTCTGGGGTAGAATCAGGGGAGCTGGGCCTGGTTCCCGCGTCCTCACGGCCCGGGGCTCTGGTTTGCTGCCCCTCTCTTGTTCTCTTCCTCTGCTGTGGTTTGCGTTCTCTCTGGGGTCCCGTCTCGTCGATCACAGATCCTGTTCCTACTCTGTTCCATCTCCTATTAATCTTATCCAGTGAGTTCTGAATTCCAAACTTTGTGTTTGCAGTTCTAGAATGTCCATTTCATATTTTTATAATGTATTTCAATTTAGTATTTAAAATTTTCCAGTCTCATTCATTTTTTCTGTCTTTTCCTATTTTTAATCACAACAGCCATAATTAAAGTCTTGTCTGTTAATACCAGTATGTTGGAAATCCACTCTTCTGCGTGTATTTTCTGCTTTTTCTTCTCTTGACTGTATAGTATGCACATGTGTATGCACGCATGTGCATACACACATCACATGGGATAATCTCTGTATGGGGGATAATCCCAGTTTTGTGCGTAGCTCTTTTACCTGATCTTTTTTCATGAGTGCTTATCTGTGAAACTGAAGTCTTTGCCAACATAATGTCTAGAGATGATATCAGTTCTGTTCTGTTGCTCTGTCGTGTCCAACTCTGCGACCCCATGGACTGCAGCACACCAGGCTTCCCTGTCCGTCACCAGCTCCCGGAGCTTGCTTAAACTCATATCCATCAGGTTGGTGATGCCATCCAACCATCTCATCCTCTGTCGTCCCCTTCTCCTCCTGCCTTCAATCTTTCCCAGCATCAGGGTCTTTCCCAATGAGTCAGTTCTTCACATCAGGTGGTCAAAGTATGGAGCTTCAGCTTCAGCATCGGTCCTTCCAATGAATCTTCAGGTCTGATTTCCTTGAGGATGGATTGGTTGGATCTCCTTGCAGTCCAAGGGACTCTCAAGAGTCTTCTCCAACACCACAGTTCAAAAGCATAAATTCTTAGGCTCTCAGTTTTCTTTATACTCCAATTCTTACATCCACACATGACTACTAGAAAAACGATTGATTTGAATAGGTGGACCTTTGTTGGCAAAGCAATGTCTCTGCCTTTTAATATGCTGTCTAGGTTAACCATAACTTTTCTTCCAAGGAGCAAGAGTCTTTTAATTTCATGGCTGCAGTCACCATCTGCAGTAATTTTGCAGCCCCCCAAAATAGTCACTATTTCCATTGTTTCCCCATCTATTTGCCATGAAGTGATGGGACCAGATGCCATGATCTTATTTTTCTGAATATTGAGTTTTAAGCCAACTTTTTTCNCTTTCTTCCAAGGAGTAAACGTCTTTTAATTTCATGGCTGCGGTCACCATCTGCAGTGGTTTTGGAGCCCAAAAGAACAAAGTCTGACACTGTTTCCACGATTTCCCCGTCTATTTCTCATGAACTGATGGGAATAATAGCTCACGGTATTATAAATATTGTATAGTATTCTTTAGTCTATAAAATTCTTTGTTACGTCTTATTAGAAAAATAGCTCTTTGCCTTCCCTTTTGTTCTCTTGGCTCAGTCCATCCTATACGTCATTGCCATATGAGTCTTTCTAAAACGTTAATCAAGTTATTCTGCTTAAGCACCTGTAGTGGTCTCTGTCAGAGTAAATTCAGCCTTCCTGGGACTCTGCACCATCTTGAGCCATCATGCCTCTCAGCTTCATTTCCCAGGTCCCCTCTACTCAAGCTTCCCATTCTAGTTAGTCTTTTTTCTCACTCTCCTCAAAGCTACTTGGTTTATTTAACTTTGGATTTCCTTACCCTGCATCATCTTGAGCCTTCATGCCTTTTCAGCCTCATTTCCCAGGTCCTAGGATTTTCTTACCTTATCCAAATTATCCTCTTCTCTCAAATCCTATACCTCTTGAATGTTCATCTCCAATTTATCCCTTCCACTAAGCCACCCCTGATTACTTTCAGCCTCTGGAATCTGACCCTTTTTGAAATTCATATAGCACTTACCTTTATTTCTTATTTAACATCTAAAATACCTAGACTGAGACTGTTAATATTCTATTTAGTGTAATCTTATCTTTTCATCCCAAGGTGCTCATTCCATTCCAGTCTTACTTTTTGATACTTCATAGTAGGAGCCCTTCACCAGTCTACTCATTGAACATTCACATGTCAGCAGTGAAGGATGCTGATGATATGCATGATATCATCATCCATACATATGTATGACAAGGATGTACATTTCTCCTAGTGCTTATACAGGGCCTTCTCTGCTCACCTCTCTTTCTCTCCTTTTTTTTTTTTTTTTAGCAGTCACAAAGGCAGTGGTTGCAAAGGAAACAGCGAAGAGTCAGGAATCAGGAGACCAGAGTTCTGTTCACAGTAAGTTGCTATCATAATTTGCACAAGTTAAGTTTCTCTTTGTTTGTTTTCTCAGTTATTAAATGGAGTTACATTAGATATTATGTTAATTGCTTTCAGTTCTAAAATCCTTTCATTTTAAATCTATTTAAAGGGCGAACTCAAATATGTTATTCTCAATCATTCTTATTTACATCCTAAGCCCTGATACTCATACCTTGCTTTTTATTCTTATAACTTTTCAAGTATGTATTTCTTATCCTCCCAAGAAGATTTAGCTCTTTAAGGGCAGTATATGCATACATGTCTCATATTTGGTATTATTTACCACAACTATCAAAGCTATGTGTATAATGAAATTAAGTACAGTCGAATTAAATTATTATGGGGATGGAAAGAATCTTCCACCAGCAAAGGAGACTCTTCAGAATTTAGAGGCTCTGTATCCCTACGTTTATCATTCCAACTTATAGTGTCCTAGTCTTTTCTAACTGTAGATACACAGTATGAGGTTCTGTGTTTGGTTTTCAGAAATTTCAGCCCTTAGCTCCAGGAGGAGCTAAAGGTCTGCATGGACACATGTAGAAGCTTCCAGTCATTTATGTGGTCCTTGAGCTGGAAATTTCAAATCCTCGAAGTCATCCTTTTACCACATTGTCTGAGATGGGGAGTAACTAGGTAATCTTAATTGTTAGATCTCCACATAAAAGTTTGAAAGTATAATGATATACTCATCTGATTCTTGTTTCTTGTAAGTGGCTGATTAGGAGTATTCAAGTGGATATACATTGCTTATCTCTATTTCCAGATCTTGGCATGGACTGTCACTGCTCTCTATAGTAGTATAAATAGTCATTAGTATCTTTAAATCAAATTAGAGAGCCAATTCAAAAGCCCCAGAACTGATTCAGAAAACTCATCTTTAAAATTCTGTTCCTCTAGAACCATTCTCGGGCTTCCCTGGTAGCTCAGCTGGTAAAGAATCTGCCTGCAGTGTGGGAGACCTGGGTTTGATTCCTGGATTGGAAATATCCCATCCAGGAAGGCATGACAACCCACTCTAGTATTCTTGCCTGGAGAATCTCCACTGACAGAGGAACCTGGCCGACTGCAGTCCATGGGATCACAAAGAGTGGATCACAACTGAGCAACTAAGCTGAACCATTCTCAGTACCAAAATCTGTATTAAAGATACAGATTCAATAGGATTGATTGACTGATTGAATGGCTGATTGAATTGGTTAACGTGATTATGGACACCCAGAGGTCCCACAGTCTACTGTCTGCAAGCTGGAGAACTAGGAAAGTCTGGTATAATTGAGTCTGAGTCCAAAGGCCTGAGAACCAGGATTCTGGGTGCCTGTCCTGGCTCAAGCAGAGGGCACATTTGCCTTTCTTCCACATTTCTATTCTGTTCAATGGATTAGATGATGCCCACCCTCATTGGTGAAAGTGATTTTCTTTACCCAGTCTACTGACTCATGCTAATCTTTTCTGAAAACATCCTCACAAATGCACCCAGAAAAAAAATTTTATCAGCTAGCTGGACACCCCTTAGCCTAGTCAGATTGACACAGAAAACCATCATATCTTCCACATGCATCCCTCCCCCTGCTTTAATGTTACTTCTCAGTCTTATCTCCTGAGCTACATAGTCACATAATTACTGCCTTTTTGCCATTTTCACGTGAATGGCTCACTTAACTCGCAATGTAATATGTGTAAGTTGAATCATCTCCCCTTTTCTTGCCACACTTCGAGGATTCCTCAGTGAGTAGTGATACTTCTACCCAGTAGCACATACCAAGTACTTGGGAGTCTTTGATATTCATTCCTCTCTCCCTCCTAGTAGGTCAGTACATTTTCACTCAAAATGTATCTCAGATGCTTCCATTTTTCTGTCTTTACCATTAAAACTAATACTAAACACTGTACTCCATGCACTTCCTAATCAGTGTTTTCATTTCTTCTCTAAACTGTTCTCCCCATAGCAATTAAAGGAAGTCACTCTCCCTTGTTTCTCATCTCATTAATCTGCAGCCCTCTTCTTCCTTGATTTCCTTGAATAAAACATGCCCTTTTAACTTGATTTTGGATCTTTGCATATCCTTCCTGTCCACTATTCTACACTGAACAAATATTCATCCTTCTTTCTCTCAATGGCACCATCTCCAGAGCTCTTCCCTGACTACCTAATCATTTTGTGTTTTACACCCAGGATCCTCTTCAGATTGTTAATAACACATATCAACCTTCATTCTTTTACCTGATTACTTGCGTGTACATTTCATGAGAGTAGGAACCACTGGCTATGATATATATTATTGTCTGCTCAGCTCCTGGGACAGCTCCTCCTATCTAGAGGTGGGATCAGTGAATATTTGCTGAAGGAATGAAAGCCTTGAGACAACGCCTCTGCTTCTCCTTGAAATGGACCCTCAAGAAGAGCAGCCTAATCCTGTGGCAATCCCAACGTTGTCCAGCAGGGGGTGTTACCTGGGAGAGAAAGAGTTTCCGTGGATCAGGACTGCTCCACTCCGCTAGTGGAGGAGGCTTTCTGTTCCCGTTGTTAGCTTTCTTACTGAGGAATTTAATTCCATTCGGTTGTAATCACACTGTAAACTGCTTACCTTGAAAGTATGTGATTTGAGAGTGGATGTTATGTGTGAGGGGAATAGGCAAAAACATCAACTTATTTTTACGTTCCTAAAATCGTTTAAAATTAGCCATCTATTATTTTATAATTAGAAAATTAAGTGAAGTTAAAATATTTAAAAACAAGAAATATAATTTGGCTTGGAATAATTATGGTGCATGATTAATTTCTATAATGGTTTTTACTGGTCCCAAGAGACCTGGCTTCAGGCATAAAATATTTCTTTGAGCAGAGTCAGACTGAATCAGATTGTCTTCTTTATTTGTTGTTTACTTGCTTTTCTTCCTAATCTTCTCCTAAGAATTTCTTGTGCCATTATAGCTTCATTTTCTTTTGGTTTTGATTTGTCTAATTCTGACTTGTGTCCTGAAGGGCACTGCTCTTTCGAAATCAGGGCAGTTCTCCTTTTTTTTTGAAATTTATTTTATTGAAATATAGTTGATTTATAATGTGTTAATTTCTGTTCTACAGCAAAGTGATTCCATTATATGTACATATATATGTTCTTTTTCATTATGGTTTATCACAGGATTTTGAATATAGTTCCTTGTGTTATGCAGTAGGACCTTGTTATTTATCCATTCTATATGTAATAGTTTGTATGTGCTAATCACAAACTCCCAGTTCTTTTCTCCTCCAGCCTCCCTCCTTCTTGGCAACTACAAGTCTCTTCTCTATGTCTATGAGTCTGTTTCTGTTTTATAGATGTGTTCATTTGTGTCGTATTTTAGATTCTGCGTATAAGTGACACCACATGGTATTTGTCTTTCTGACTTTCTTCACCACATGGTATTTGTCTTTCTGACTTTCTTCACTTAGTGTGATCATCTCTCAGTCCATCCATGTTGCATTATTTCCTTCTTTTTTTATGGCTGAGGAATACTCCATGCACTGCGTGCATATGCCACCTCTTTTTTACCCATTCGTGCGTGTGTGTGTATATACTGCAACTTCTTTGTCCGTTCCCCTATTAACGGACATTTGGGTTGCTTCTGTGGAGAAGGCAATGGCACCCCACTCCAGTACTCTTGCCTGGAAAATCCTATGGACGGAGGAGCCTGGTAGGCTGCAGTCCGTGGGGTTGCCAAGAGTCAGAAACGACTGAGCGACTTCATTTTCACTTTTCACTTTCATGCATTGGAGACGGAAATGGCAACCCACTCCAGTGTTCTTGCCTGGAGAATCCCAGGAACGGGAGAGCCTGGTGGGCTGCCGTCTATGGGGTCGCACAGAGCTGGACACGACTGAAGCGACTTAGCAGCAGCAGGTTGCTTCTGTGTCTTGGCTACTGTGAATAGTGCTGCTATGAATGCCGAGGTTCATGTCTCTTTCTGAAGACAGTTTTGTCCGAGTATCTGTTGAGGAATGTGATTTTGGGATCATATGGCAGTTCTATTTTTAGTTTTTTGAGGAACTTCCATACTGTTTTCTGTAGTGGCTCAGCACAGTTCTTTATCTTCCCTCCAGGGAGGGAGACTAGAAGAAGATTCCATACTTTTTCTGAACTAGTATGATCTTGCAGTATTCTGGGAACAATATTTGTGCAGAAAGACTATCATCCTTCCAGGGTTTTCTATTCAGTGGTTCATCATAGACAGCCATGGCCAGAAATAGCACCTGTCCTGCCTGACAGCAGAGGCTGTGGACGGGAACCTCCCGTGCCTGGAGGTGGGGAGGAGGAGGGAAGGGTTAGAGACACTGTGGCGCAGCAGATGCGCACAGTGGGCGACTCCCTAAGGCTGCATTATTCAGTTTCCTTTCCAAAGAATTCAGAAAGGGACTGGATTCCAAAGTGGGCTGGCTCCATCCTAGGGCAGAGGAGATGTAAATTTGAAGCTCTTAATAATGGCAGGAGAGAGCTCCCCTTTTCTCTCTCTGGCCAGAGAAAAGAAACTTGTATATTCATGGAAGGGGCAGAAAAGATGGGGGTATTTGGTGTGTTTGTATTAAAATTTGTTCCTATGTCTTTCCTTTTATGCCATGAGACACCAGAGTATCCTTAGAAGAAATTCCCTTTTTTATTTAAGCCACTTTGATTCCTATTACTGATACTTGCAAACAGTAGAATCGTAATATTTGCATGTTGAGTGCAAAACTGCCAACCAGGTGTTACGAATTAGGTTAAATTGGTTACATCTGGAGAAAATAGAGAGCAATAGAGGCTATAAGAAACTGGACAACCCTTGACCGAAAAGGCAGCAGCTGTGGAACTCGGGCTCGTGGTAGCCATGCGGCATTTCAGGTTCGGCACTGACAAATACTTCATTGATTCCAAATAAACAAAATATTTTTAAATGTGGATTTTAAAGTATCCACAGATCTGGATATTTGTGTGACTTCCTCTGGTATTTAGTGTTGCGTAATTTAAAAAGCAGTACTGTGCCATGAAGTCCAAACAAAACAGATTTGGTAGCAGAATACATGAATAGTATTGATTTGTGTCTCCAATCAATAAACTCAGAACTAAGTCCCTGGGACTTGACTTTAATTGTCAGGGAACCCACGGATTTGTCTCGTGCTAATTCCCCGTGTACAGTCACACTGCATTTTTCTGGTGCCCATACTCTTTACCTGGTGAACTCATGGTCCATTTTTTATTTATGCCTCAGGCAGTACTCCCAGGAAACATAGGCCATTTTCCCTTTGCTGACTGGAAAGGGAAATGGCCTCTTGGCCACTGCTGACTGACTGAGACCTTCACTGAACCCATTGGCTCGTTTCTCCCCCAACCCATTGCCAATGCCCACCCCCACCCTCCCCGCAAGTCNTTTACAGATACTGTGTTATGTAGGATCTTACACCTGACTCCTGTTTCATAAATTTTTTTTTTCCTTTTACTGGAATTGAGTTTGGTGGTGGGAAAGGACCATAAAACTTAGCTGATAGAAATCAAACTTACTGTGAGTTTTCACCAGATGAAGACTGAGAATTGTTGAGCCGCTTTGGGCGCTGTCTGGAAGCTGTTCTAGGAGGGCTGACGCCTTCCCATGCTGGTGCCTGATTCCCACACACTCCTTCCTGCGTGGCTGCCAGGTTAGCGTGTGGCCTGGAAAGGCCTGCAGGCCCTCCGTGGAGGCTCCTGCTCTGTGAGCCACCTGGGTCCGCAGGGTGGTGTCTGTCACTGCAGAGGAGCTGAGCCTGCCCTTACTTGCACGCTGGGGCGTGTCTGCATCTGGGAGGCAGTTGCCAGTCCCCCAGCAATCCAGGCCTTGAAGCGTGTTGGATTTGACTTTGAAAACTGTCTGTTACTTCTGTGCTATGCCCTTGGGCTCAGGGCTCACCTTCCCAATCTGTTTGCTCATCTTCAAGTCATTTGCTCTACCTGGGGTTTGCTGGGAGGAGTGACTGAGATAATGTATGTAAAGCAGCTGGCGCAGGGCCAGGCATGTGCAGCTCACAAATTTCTTTCCTACTCATCTGGACCTTTGGTATCCAGTGCCATGGGGTCACCTATGTAAACGTGCAGAATTCTTCTTTTTTGGGGGTATTTGTTTTATTAAAAAGGAAACAGGTGATCACATGGTTATTTTCTTTTGCTCTATAAAAACGAGCTATAGCAAGGTATGGTGAAGGCATGCCAGAGGTGTGGTGGGATGAGGTGGCTGTCTCTCCCTAAGGAAGGCTGTGCAGCCCAGTCCTGAGGCCACTTGTCCCCCACGTGACAAGTGAGGACCGGACTACCTGCCTTCCTGAATGTCCTGAGCCCCACGTCACCTGTAATTGACTTAAGGAAAACCACTGTGGGGACTCAAGATTTTCTCCCTTTATTCTCGTCTTTAAAATCAAGTTATATTCTTTTTTTTTTTTTTTTTTAATGCAGTAGACTTTTTGGAGAAAATGAGACCTAGAGAACAGAGGTGGCGGTACGGCAGCATGACCACACAGGCAGCCGCGCCCAAACAGTAAAGATGCACGCAGTCGGGAAACGTGCTTTTCTCTTCATGACGCAACTCCATATTTCATTTATATTTAAAACCGAGCTGATGAGCATGAATACAGATACTTAGGGCTACTGTGGAGTCATATTTGTTTATGTGCATGGACTGTATTTCACAGTTTAAAAGGGAGAGCACTTAATGGTTTTGCCCGTGCTGCCTGGAAATTTTTCTTTTCTTTATTATCCTCTAGCCTCTGTTCTTCAGGTGTGTAGCTATTTTAGTATTATGAAGGATGATGGATGAGGCTGGAAAGTTTCTTCGGAAGCACTTCTGATATTGTGCAATGCGCTTGGGGGTCAGCCACACTTGACTGACACGTGATTTATCCCGTGTCCCTGCCACTTCCCGAGATAAAGCTGCTGTTTTATCAAAAATGCCAGCAACTGTG
This sequence comes from Neotragus pygmaeus, assembly GCA_006410875.1. Taxonomy (NCBI): domain Eukaryota; kingdom Metazoa; phylum Chordata; class Mammalia; order Artiodactyla; family Bovidae; genus Neotragus; species Neotragus pygmaeus. Next base: position 380,416 of record SJYV01039606.1, on the reverse strand, counting down.
ATTTAGAATTTATAAACCTCCATTTTCAAATAATTGTTCTGATTACTTTCTGCCCGGGCAATAAAATGATAAAGGTAATTGCACACAAATGTGAAATAGCACCAAAATACAATAAAATTAACCCGAATTAGCTTGACTTGTCGATGAGAAGTATTTTTGAAATGTAGTGTTGCAATAAGGGAGGGTGATATTATAGCTGGAAGGTGAGTTATTGCCTTAATGTAATACTCCTTGAAATTTAAAAAAGAGACTGTTTCTGTTGAGGGTGATTGTGCTTTTGAAATTAAGTTGAAGTGAATCTTATAATTGGCAACAATAATGCAGTTGGAAGGTAATATCTTTTATTGTGTTATGCCTAGTTGCATTGCCTTTTATTTAGCCATTTCTGGCTTCAGCTCTTCTATTACTCAGGTGGAAGCAGGCTTGGAATTCTGTTAGATCCAGGGGGCTCAGATGTTTTATTCTCTTTTTACACTGTCCCTCATCTGAAAGTTACAGGCTTAGATAAAATATTTGACTGAATCATTTAGACGTCAAAGGTTAAGTATCACTGTTACTCTTTTAATGAGTTTAGATCAAGTTCACGTGAATGTGTTTTGTTCCCCGTCTCTGCTTGTGTGTTGGCAATCTCCCTAATGGCAATAGTGTCCAACCTGCTGCCCTCTTTTAAACACCTACTTTATAACTTGCCCTTCAGAGTCTTGAAGTGAAATCCATGGGTCATATTTACCCACCTGTTCTACTTAGGAAGAACTTATGATGTAAATAAGAGAACAGTAATTTATAATCAAGTTCTACGTATTCAGAACAGAAAAGCTCAGGCAGTGCTTTTGGCAAAATGGTTTTCTGAGGAGGCCTTATAAACAGCTAAGGAAAGAAGAGAAAGGAAAAGAGGAAAGCTGTATCCACCTGAATGCAGAGTTCCAAGGAATGGCAAGGAGAGATAAGAAAGCCTTCCTCAGTGATCAGCGCAAAGAAATAGAGAAAAACAATAGAATGGGAAAGACTAGAGATCTCTTCGAGAAAATTAGAGATACCAAGGGAACATTTCATGCAAAGATGGGCTGAATAAAGGACAGAAATGGTATGGACCTAACAGAAACAGACGATATTAAGAAGAGGTGGCAAGAATACACGGAAGAACTATACAAAAAAGATCTTCACGACCCAGATAGCCACGATGGTGTGATCATTCACCTAAAGCCAGACATCCTGGAATACAAAGTCAAGTGGGCCTTAGGAAGCATCACTACAAAGCTAGTGGAGGTGATGGAATTCTAGCTGAGCTATTTAAAATCCTGAAAGATGATGCTGTAAAACTGCTGCACTCAATATGCCAGCAAATTTGGAAAACTCAGCAGTGGCCACAGGACTGGAAAAGGTCAGTTTTCATTCCAATCCCAAAGAAAGGCAATGCCAAAGAATGTTCAAACTATTGCAGAATTGTACTCATCTCACACACTAGCAAAGTAATGCTCAAATTTCTCCAAGCTAGGCTTCATCAATACATGATAAGAACTTCCAGATGTTCAAACTGGATTTAGAGACAGCAGAGGAACCAGAGAGAAAATTACCTACATCCATTGGATCATAGAAAAAGCAAGAGAATTTCAGAAAAATATTTACTTCTGCTTCACTGACTATGCTAAAGCCTTTGACTGTGTAGATCACAACAAACTGTGGAAAATTCTTAAGGAAATGGGAATACCAGACCACCTTACCTGCGTCCTGAGAAATCTGTGTGCAGGTCAAGAAGCAGCAGTTAGAACCGGACATGGAACAATGGACTAGTTCCAAACTGGGAAAGGAGTACATCAAGACTGTATATTATCACCCTGCTTATTTAACTTATATGCAGAGTACATCATGCAAAATTCCAGACTGGATGAAGCACAAGCTGGAATCAAGATTTCAGGGAGAAATATCAATAACATCAGATATGCAGAAAGCAGTAACCTTATAGCAGAAAGTGAAGAGGTACTGAAGAGCCTCTTGATGAAGGTGAAAGAGAAGTGAAAAAGCTGGCTTAAACTCAACATTCAAAAAACTATGCTCATGGCATCTGGTCCCATCACTAAATGGCAAATAGATGGGGAAACAGACTTCTCTTAGGCTCCAAAATCACTGCAGATGGTGACTGCAGCCATGAAATTAAAAGACACTTGCTCCTTGGAAGAAAAGCTATGACCAACCTAGACAGTGAATTAAAAAGCACAGACCTTATTCTGCCGACAAAGGTCCGTCGAGTCAAAGCTATGGTTTTTCCAGTAGTCATGTATGGATGTGAGTGTTGGACCATAAAGAAAGCTGAAAGAATTGATTCTTTTGAACAGTGGTGCTGGAGAAGACTTTTGATCCAACCAGTCTATCCTAAAGGAAATCAGTCCTGAATATTCATTGGAAGGACTGATGCTGAAGCTGAAACTCCAATACTTTGGCCACGTTATGTGAAGAGCTGACTCATTGGAAAAAACCCTGATGCTGGGAAGGATTGAAGGCAGGAGGAGAAGAGGACGTCGGAGGATGAGATGGTTGGATGGCATCACCAACTCGTTTGAGCAAGCTCCAAGAGATGGTGTTGGACACAGGGAAGCCTGGCGTGCTGCAGTCTATGGGGTTGCAAAGAGTCGGACACAACTTAGCGACTGACCTGAACTGAGGGCTAGAAGCATGATGATGTTATCGGCCCCCCGTAAGTGCCCTCCTGATGGGGCTCTGCACCATCGCACCTCACGTGGGGCCGCAGACACCCAGGTTTCTGCATGAGTTGGGGGAGCATCTTTCTGGGCAGTGATTGCACCGTGGGGCCCTCCACCACCATTTGGTTGTCTTTGACCAGTTGAGGCTTGTGTAAGGGGTGAGGTTTCATCCCCCCCCTTTTTTTTCTGATTTGGTAATTTGTATGATATCCAGCGAAGACCATGGAAGACTCTTTGAGAAAAGGCCAACTTGAGGAAGTATCGGACAGAGTTAATGTAACAGTGCTGCTGATTGTGGGAGGCTAACACTGGTCTGCTGTTTTCCTAAAGAGAATGCAGAGTTGGGAGCAGGTAGGCCTGGGGAAAAGAGATACCATGGGATTTGCCCCCAAATAGAACCAGTGGGAATCTTTCCAGAAGCAATAAGTGGAATCTGGAAGATGTAAGTGAAATAAGGGGGTTCCATGTTAGATGGGCACCTCTTGCTGGCCCTGTTTAACACCAGTGGCCCTCCAGTCCTCTGACAGGTGGCATACTGTTATCTTAGCCTATTGAGCTCCTTGGTTTAGATGAAAATGAAAACACAGTGATACAGAAGGGGCTTTGTGACTAGCCTAGCATGCCTTTCTGCATCAAGATACGGGCCTGTGAGTATGAAATAACAAGCAGTGTGGTTTAGTGTTATGTAATACATAACTTATAAAATAAAAATGGAGTATTTTGGAGGATTTTTTTAACACTTCAGGCTGAAGTTCGGGGGCTATAAAATTATTGTGGAGCTAATTTACATGGCCATTCTTGGTCTTAACTTGTGGGCGTGTTTAAGCTGATTGTTCATTTATTTATTGAGGTGTAATTGAAATAACGTTATATTCATTTCAGGTGTACAACATGATGACGTTTGTGTGTATCACTGAATCGTCACCACAAGAAGCCTCGTTCACCTGTCACCACGGTCTTCTGTTTTTAAAGGGACTGCATTGCTTCTTGCCTGCGGCTGAGGGATCCCTTCTTTCTGGGGCTGCTGTTCTGGTTTTGCTTGTTCTTGCTCATGGTGTCTTATTTCCGGGTGTGTCCTGTTCTCTGATCTTACTGGATGTTACAATGGGAAGATTCTCCATTATTTGTCCTTAAGAGTGACATGGAGCCTCAGGGGTTTGCGAAGGGGCCATGCTGACTGCACCAGGGGCTGGGATCACTCACCTGGGATCACTCACCTGCAGAAAGGCATGCTAGGCTAGTCTGGGGCTGAACCCTGCCTTACCTGGCCAGAAATTCCCAGCTCTTGTCAGTATCCCCTCATTAGACCAGTGGTTCTAACTGGGAGTCGGTTTTGTTGCTTAACATTTACTTTGTATCAGCTTAGTTCTAATTTAAACACCAGCTTCAGCCTTGTCCTAAGGAATCCAGTGAGGACGAGAGTTTGATACATAATCGTTTATTTTTCTGTTACAGGTTAATTTAACTCATGGTTATAAACTTGTATCTGAGCTGATCTTACCCCAGCTCAGCACTGGAGTCAGAAGGTCCCCTTCCCTTACCCACCGTGCTCTGAAAGAGTGGCTCCTGTGTCTTTGAGTGGTATCATCTGCATATCTGAGGTGGTTGATGTTTCTCCCACCTATCTTGATTCCAGCTTGTAGCTTATCCATCCCAGCATTTCTCATGATGTGCTCAGCATATAGATTAAACAAATAGCGTGACAGCAGACAGCCCTGTTGTACCCCTTTCTCAGTCTTGAATCCTGTTTCATACAGGGTTCTAACTGTTGCTTTTTTACCTGCATACAGATTTCTCGGGAGACAGGTGAGATGATCTTTTATTCCATCTTAAAGAAGGTCTTTATAAGAGCTTTCTGTAGTTTATTATGATCCACACAAAGGCTTTTCAATGGCGTAATGGATGAAACAGAGGTAGATGGGTTTTTTTGGAATTCCCTAGCTTTCTCCATGATCCAGTGAATGTTAGCACTTTGATCTTTGGTTCATCTTCCTTTTCTAAATCAAACTTGGACATCTGGAAGTTCTTGGTTCACATAATGCTGAAGCCTAGCGTGCAAGATTTTCAGCATGACCTTCTGAGCATGGGAAATGAGTGCAGCTGTCCGATGGTTAGCACATTCTTTAGTACTATGCTTCTTGGGAATTGGGATGAGGATCTATCCAATTACAGTCCACACACCACGTTTCCTACGTGGAAGAAGTTTATATGATAACTTTATAAACAAGAGTTGGCTAGGATGCGGAGAAACTGGAATGCTAGTGCATTGTGGGAATATAAACTAGAAAACGGTATGGTGGCTCCTTTCACCAAGTCAGACGTAGAATTGTCGTGTGATCCAGCAGCCCTGCTCCCCGGCGAGGACCTGAAGCGAGGACCTGAAGCAAGCCCCCGAACAGCTGTGTGTGCACCAGTGCCACCACAGCACCACGCACAGCAGTCAGACATTGGAAGTAGCTCAGATGTCTACGGAGGAGCGAACTGGTGAACCACGGACTGGGGCCCTTCCCCATAATGGAGTGCTGCTCAGCCCTAAAAGGAAGGACATGCCAGCAGAGCGTTCCACGTGGATGAGGCTTGTTGTGAAACAAGCCTGACACAGCTGGCAAGAACTCTTGTCTCTCTGCACGAGGGGCTTCGAGTCATCACCTTCACAGAGATGAAAGTGTGCTGGTTTCCCGGGCTGGGGCAGGGGAGCTGGCAGAAGTGGGGTTTCTGTGGCAGATGATGAAGTTTGGTCTGGTTAGTGGTGACAGCTACACGATATCGTGAATGGATTTGATGACACTGAATTGTACTCTCACAAACGTCAAATCTAAAGATGTGTATTTTACCACCGTAGGAAGATGTATATTTGGTAACTTTTAAACAGTTTATGACCAACCTAGATAGCATATTCAAAAGCAGAGACATTACTTTGCCAACGAAGGNTGAGAAAGAGAACTTCTTGATTTTGTCAAGATCGTTTTAAAACAAAGGAACGTGACAGTGTTTCCATCAGGATGCTCATCATCACCCCAGTGAATACGCATGCGTGTCATCTTTCTTCTGGATGGAGCTTGCAGCCCCGCCCGTCTCGCCTTGTGTCCTCCTTGGGGTTGCTGTGTTCCATGCCTTGTGGATAATCTTGTAGAAAGGGAGATAACTTTAAACGTTCTTTATAAATGTTAGTTTGCTTGCTAATAGGTAGCATTCTTAGTGTTCAAAGAAGTAGTTAATTATCAAAGTTAAAAGTTAATTATTTTTTCTGTTATAGTCTGGATTTTTCTTCTAATTCAAGTTACCCTTGAAATTAACATAGCAGATTGATAAGCTATTCATCTGTGAATATTATCTGAAGCAATCTGTTGGAACTTAGATAAAATGTATCAGCTAAATTTTGTAGTGAGAAGTTTTACATTTCTGCTAGTTTTTGAAATAGACAATAGAGATTTTTCCTCATAGTGGTGGGAATATTCGACCGAGAAATGATTACATCAATCAATTATTTGAACAAAGATTGGGGATAGCTTACATATGGTTTTGTAATAATCCCTATTTCCAAGGAAAAATATTTGCAGAGTACTTCCTCATTGTAGATAAATTGGTTATGAGTTGGTCTTTGTTTTTATTGAAACACAGATTCCGTGTGTAAATGTGGATTTTAGGTATATCTTCTCTATGTGTATCGCAAGTGTCTGAAATCAGAGAACTTGAGCAAAATGATTTTTCTATATTAAACAATGAATTTCATTTGAACCTGGTTTGATCCCATAGCTTCATCCTCATTTTCCTCCAGTGCATAGATCTCAGTACCCAGAGACGACCTCGTCCTGGGCTGGCCTGTGTAGCCCAGCACTTCTGAGCTGGGTCAGTCCTGGCATGTAGTCTGACTCTAACCTGTTCCCAGCCTGCTGACTTGGCGCGGGAGAGACAGGGGACCTGCCCCTTCTTTGCTGGGGGAGGGGAGGGGGGCTAACTCTGGACCAGAGGGCTAAGGGAGGCTCCGAGACTTTGCTGCGTTATGGCCTGTCGTCTTTTCTGGGAGGACATGTGTGCAGGGCAAACTCACACGTGGGCAGAGGCGGTTTGGCTGCCCCACAGGCCAGCAGCCTTGCCTTGATTTTCTTCTTTTTTATCCAACCTCCCCTTTTTTTTGGCCTTGATTTTCTAAGGGGCCATGGGTAATGCTGCCTGACCCATGGGTAGCCCCGACTATCTCATCAGTCTGCATGGTGTCCCCATCACAGAGGAGGGCATGGGGCTGGAGAGGTTGCCAAAGGCCCGCTCTGCATTTCTCTCTCCAGGCCCAACTCTGTCTCGCCGGCACCCTGCAGAAAACGTGTTCCCAAATGGAACCTGTGGCCCACAGACTGGTCCTGGTGCCTCAGAGTCTTTCTCCAGCTTCCTAGAAGGATGGATTGTTGCTCTGTCACCTACACTGAGGATGGGACCCTGTGCAGAGGACACTTGGGCAGATGGTGGTTCCTGCACCCTCCTGCCTGCCTCATGGGGCGATGTCTGACATCTCTGTGGCTTCAGCCCTAGCCATTGGAAGGTTTGATGCTGAAGCTCCACTACTTTGGCCACCTGATGGGAGGAGCGGACTCGTCGGAAAAGTCCCTGATGCCGGCAAAGATTGAAGCCAGGAGAAGGGGACGACAGAGGATGAGATGGTTGGATGGCATCACCAACTCAACGGACGAGTTTGAGCGAACTCCACAACAACATCCCCTTGCAGGGCGTCCCCTTTCCCTCCTCATGGCTGAGCCCGGTTTCTTGTGCTGAATCTCAGGCTGGAGATCACTGTGGTCACATGGTGTGAGCTGGGGCTGGCCCTGGGTGCTGCCCCTGGGCACAGAACCATTACAGAGACTGGTGTCAGTGCCCTGTCTCGATACCCTGTTTATAAGGTAGAAGACAAAACACCTTACTCGGTGAATTCTATTGAGTACCATCTTCCTTTTGACAGTGTTTACCTCTGTTTACTTCTTAATGGATGAAATATATGAAGATGCTTTCTAAATTTTAAAGTACCAAACACACATGGGAAAAAGACCAAGGGTGTATGATACCAGCTTATATGCTTTGTTGAGGGTCGTAGCTCTGTGAGGTCTTTTCGGCAGGGAGATCCTGCCTGATTCTCTTCATCCCTTCACTGACTGTCCAGATGTTCCACCTGAGGCCCTGATGACTGACAGATCACTATGATGTCATCTTTCTGTAAGCCCTGGACTGCTATCAGTTATGTTTTAAATGTAATTAAGAGTTTGAGACTACTCAGCTGTCTTTGAGAGGAAGAACCTTTCTCCTTCTCCAGAGAGATAATTAATTCTTAGAGTATATGGTTTTTGAAGAATTTACTGTAAGATAAAAGACTAGTATTTTATTCTTGCATTTATTAGTATTTAATCAAATGGAAAGTGCACTTTTGGTCTGGAAATCTTGGCTTCAGCCATGGGATTAGACTGAATTATTGTTTAAAGAGTAAAAGGTATAGGATTATATGTTCAAGTTATCAAGCCACTGATAGGTTTTGGGCATAATGTAGCTAATTTAGAACATAAAATTTCCTGCCTTGGGTTAATCGTTCAGCAGCAGCAGTGTGCGTGTCAATGGCTGCTTGGCCTTGCGGTGGGGATGGTGTCTGTCCCTCCAAGAGCCTTGTGCCATCAAGGCTGGCTCGTTCTCGGCCGCCGGAGCGTGTCTGGAACATAAGACTCTTCCATTTGGGATACAAGTCATCAATCACAGCGCGCTTCCCAC